>JAQQZT010000021.1:12193907-12206031 GCA_030068275.1 Clarias platycephalus
TGTTTTTCTTCACTTACATTAAACTAATAATACATTTAGCACATTTTTCTTCATGTTGTGATTCAGAATAGAATGTGCAGGGTGTCCAATGCATTATGTGATTTAAATTAAAAAGTTATTATATGGATATGGAGCTTTACTCACTTTTTTCAACACACTGCTATTATTTTGAACACCACTGTATGTCATCCTTGATCCCTGAGAGATGGTGGGACGAGACGAGCAGTGCTAGAGGATCGGAGGGAACTTGTTGCGAGCTGGGAGGTAAGTGGGTGCTGAACCATTTTGGGATTTGTGCGAGCATCAGGGTTTTGAATTTGATGCGACCAGTAGTAACTATGAGGTTTTATTTATGACTAGAGGACAGCCAATTGCTTTGCCCGTGTGCAGATATTGACGCCTATGTGCTACCATTACCTGCGGATAGAGTGTGCGGTTAACTCGCTGCCACTCCTCGCACTGCACCAATGTTTTGGCAGCCCTTACTTCTGCCTGTCATGTGCGCCATCGCAGCAGTCTGGTACAGGGTTTTAGTAGCTCTGAACCCTGGAGTCTGGTACGGGGTTTCAGTAGCTCTAAGCTCAGTCTGATGCACCAGTTTTTGCCACAGACGACATTGCCTACTGTTACATTCATGGAGGATTCTGCCTAAGGTTACATTCAGTGAGGAACACCTGTGACACACTCATTGTATGACATAAAAGTTGTTGATGACGCTGCCTACTGAACATTCAGTGGAGGACACCTATGACACACCTGTGACACATCTACCTTCACGAACGCACAAAGATACAAACAGAATTTCTGTTTTTATACAGGTCCAAGGGCTTTTTCTTTTTTCTTTTAGCTTTTCTTTCTTTTTTTTTTCATTTCACTGCGTTTACAGTAATCCCCTCCAAACTGCATCTAGCTGCTAATCAGCCTCTGTAAATATAAGAATGAACTACGTCTAAGTCAAATTTCTGCTTAAGATATTGTATTGAATTTGGATATAAGGATGGCAATGATGTTGAGTTGTCTGAGTATGTTTGTGTGTTGTATATATTATACATATTCAATATAAAAACAATGTCATGAAATACTGTAATCCTAATGCATATAAATGTACAAAATGGCGCCATGTTTATAAAAATGCTTACACAATAGCATTAATATTTTGAAGATATAATGGCATAAAATACATGATTGTGGCGAGGTGTAGGGGGCTGGCTCGAACTCCCCCGATCCCCTGATTTTAACAATTGTAGCCAATTACGCCACCTTTGGAACTGCGCCCAAGGAAATCAACAACCCTAATTATTAATTTAACTAAGATTCAAGATTCAAAGAAGATTCAAGATTCAAAGAACTTTATTAATCCCAGAGGGAAATTGCTTATGCTCGGTTTCAGGTGCTCACAGTTGTTATCTAAGGAAAGGTAATAAAGGTAATAAATAATAATAATAATCTCAAAAAAAAAAAAAAAAAGGTTCCTAAAACAGGAAAAACAGTAAGTACCAACAAATATGACTTTAGTAAAATAGTATTGCACTTAACATATTATTAATACGGGTAAGTATTAATGTCCTGTTGTGTACCAGTCAGTGAAAAAATCCACATACATGTGTGTATGAGTTACAGAGAAGAGTTGTAAACTTTTATGGCTGTTGGTAGAAAGGATCTCCTGTGACGCTATGTTGAGCACTTGATAGTAATCAGTCTCTGGCTAAAACTGCTCCTCTGAAAACACTGTATAGCGGGTGAGAAGGATTGTTCACAATGGATTGTACTTTGGATAGAATCCAAAGTACAATCCATAGATAGATCCACAATCCAAAGTACTTACCTAGATACAGTAGGTAAGGCACTCAGGTACATTCACTGATCATGCAAGAGGCGTGGATTTCGTACATAAACACGTTTATTTTCTCACAGTCAGTCATACACAATGTAGCAGTTCAAATAGTTACATATAAAAGTAGTTGCAACTATACCGTCAAGTGTATGCTACACTAAGAATGATACTGTACACAACATACTAAAATACAGAATAATCAACATATAATATATAATAATACAATACAATATAATATTACAAGCTAGTGTAATAATTTAAACTTAAAATATCTTTACAATTGACCAAGGAGCCCCTTGTATTTGACTGTACAGGAATGAGGGCTGGTTGTATTTCGAGTCATCAGGAAGAATACAGTACAGGGTGTGGTGTGTTTGTGCTGAACGACGCCATGAAAGTGAGTAACACAGGCAGACATTTTACTTTCTGAAAGCAACAAGAAACGTTGTGTAAGTCAGAGTCTGAACTTCTTATTTTTCTTGTTTTTTTTTTGCTCATTTGCTGTTAAATCTTGTTTCTCCGTGTGCCCTTTTTCAGTTATGTTTCAGTTATTTTTACAGTAACAAAGTTTTTTGTAGATTTTAATTGTGTTTTAAAAGTTTTATAAATGTTTTTTGAACATGAAATATGATTTTGACTCTTTGCCAACCTGTTCCAGTGTTACTGTGGGGGGAAAAGAACATTATATTTGTATATTTGTAGAATAATAACACATTTTATTTTAGTCATGAAGTGTTTTTATTTTACTTGTTTGTAAAATCAGCTTTTTATTCTTTGTCAGATCAAAGAAATCAGCAATGTTCATGCTAACATGAGTATTATAAAGGTTTTAATAATTTTATAAATTTGCTTTCATTATCAATACCCAATTAATTCAATTCAAATTACCTGTTTGTCAAGTAACATTTATTCTTGGACCTATGTTTCACTGGAAAACAGATTTAATTTTGTTTGGTCCATTCTTGTTAAAGTACTTTTAATTATTACATGTCTTTTAAACATATATTTTTCTCTCTGCTTCTTTCTCATCAGCCTAGTTTATCTGGTTGTGCATCCATCAAAGTAAAACTGTGAGAAACTTAAAACTGGCCAACAAGGTTTCTCATACTTTTACTTTGCTGGCTGCACAAGTAGATGATCAGGTCAGGATGAAGTTCATAACTATGCCATTAAACATAAAAAACGAGTAAGTACGCTCATGGTGTCATTTTTACTACTGAAGATTAATACTGAAACTTATCCATGTTCGGTAATTTACATTTATTTGCATCAACTAAATATGTTTCTATTATTATAATTATTATTATTTGTAGATGTGACAAAGTAAAAAATGAATTCGCTGGTATCTACACACAAGGTAAATTAAACCATCAATTATTTCATCAAAAGTTTAATATATATACATAAATGTTTTACACTTAATGTCATGTGATATTTTGTGGGTTGCTAATTTTTACATGCTATGGAAGACTTGCTATGGAAGACTTGTTGGTTATCTTTTTTTTTTGCTTCTTTTTATTTAAGGTGGTCGTGTAGATCTTGACAAAGTTGCCAGTGTTGTACAAAGGTACAGCAGTACATTAATTCCCCTGAAAAAACCAAAGAGTTACTGTGTTCGAGTGTGTGGGCAGGATGACACGGTCTACAGTGGAAATGAGGAACAGCTAGAAGCCTGGAAAGATTTCTACCTACCAGAGAGAATGGAAATGATGGTAATTGGTGCAATTGATGATTTCCCATGTGATGCGTTTGGCCTGCAGTTAGTTCTCTTGTTGTGTGAAGACGGAAACATCTACGCGTATGAAGATGAAGTTCTCCACCTCGTAGCCAGAAATGTAAAGGAGCTGTTTGAAACTAGCCTTACCTTTCCTGGACTAGAATGCTACAAACTGGGGGAATGTTTCGAGGACTATGTGAGAATTCACTTTTTTTTTGTTGGTCGTATTTACAATTTGTTTTGTAGATGCTCACTGTGGTCCTTTATGTTTTATATTTTAGACAGAAGAAGAATACACTGAAATCATGGAATCTGAAGAAATGAAGAGCATGAAAGAGGAGCACCACAATTTCCGCAAATCGTTAGAGCTTGAACTACTAGAATTCCTAGAGGACTCTCAAAGCACTGAATTTAAGGTGATGCTCAATGCAAGTAAGAATGGCGGGAAAAAAATTCTTTCATCAAGTTCATTGCAGTGTCCAATGCAATTTTTAAGTAATTTTAAGATTTTTAATTGCTCCTTGTTTTTATTTTTTCAGGGTGAGGAGAAAAGCACGGTCCAGCAAAAGAAAAATTCAGACAGAAAAAAAGAGTGTTGGGAGGTGGTTGTTCGCAAAGATATGCAAATTGTTCCTGTATACTACATTATATGAGAACTCAATAATGGTTAAATAAAGAAACTACATACTGTACTGTATATGTGGGTACAGTAATGTCCGAGACTACAATTAGTTCAAAACCTAAAGACCATTCAATACAACCTGTTAATTATTTGGTGTAAAACAATAATGATGGAAAATGTATATTAATTACATTTGGACATTCAGTATTCATTTACTGCAGGTCAGTATTAAAGTTCAGTGTGCAAGTTGAGTCATGTCAACTAGACTAGGTTGACCCAACAAGAAAGAAGTCCAGTTGACATGCCTCATTTCCAGAAAACCACACCTGGACGACTGAGAATTTTCATAGACATTAGAGTTTAATATTATGAATGAAATATTGAAACAGTTCATACTGATTTTACTGTTAGAGACTTTTATGATTTCTGAACAGTAATATTAGGAAAAAACAAAAAGAGTGGTCACTGACTTTTGCACTATACTATACTGTATGTATATTCAAATTCAAATTATAAATAATCATCTCGACTCTTCAATTTTTCCCTAATATTAGTTTATAGATTTCACCTGCATGCACTGAAAGTATTATGTGATAAATACAGCTGCTGTTGGAAGGTTCCAGAGTTTGATAGAGAAGAAAAGACATCATCTATCGTTTCCAGGACACACAGTAGTTCTGCAAATGAATCTATCAGGGTTTTCTGGTTTAACAATTATCCCACCAATAAATCCATTATCAGTTAATTTAACTATTTATGTAAGTTTTTTCCCCCTAGTAAACTCTGGAGCCTACTAAGAGCAGATGTTTTATTTATAATAAGATCACAATGACACTTTAATTGCACAGAAGCATACTATGGTTACCCAGTTCTGTGACTGGTTGATTTATTTCACACCAATGTGGGTCAAATCACATTTACACAACATTTATGTTTTCATTTGCAAAAACTTTCCAAACTCCATTCACTGTCCATTTTATTAGGTACACCTGCACATTTGTGCGATTATCCAATCAGCCAATCATGTGGCAGTATTATTAAATAAATAAATAAATAAATAAATACATACATACATACATACATACATACATACATACATAAGCAAGCAGCTACAGATCAAGAGTTTCAGGTAAAGTTTAGACCAAACATCAGAATGTGGATTAAGTGTGATCTCTCTGACATTGATTGTGGCATGGTTGTTGACAACACATGGGCTGGTTGATTCTTTCAGAAACTACTTATCTTTGGATTTTAAACCAAATAGTGGATTACTTGAGGTGATATTTCCTTGCAACTTTGCCAGAGACGGTTATGTATGAAAATCCAAGAAGATTTCCAGTTTCTGAAATACTCAAACCAGTCCATGGAACATCAACTACCATGCCACAGTTAAAGGCACAGAAATCACAGCTGCAAAGAAAGAGAAATGTTTTATGTGAATATTAACTGAAGCTCTTAACCTACTGTACTGTAGAAGCTGGCATACATGTACCTGAAATGTGACTCACTGGATATATTTTAATTTGTGTTGTTATTTGCACTATTTTGTTTTGTGAAGTGAATTTGGCAGAGACTTCATAAATGAATGTGTTTCTTATAAAATGGTCAGTGAGTATATATACTGTAATTAATCAGCTAAATAATATGTTTTTGTATGTACGTGGGTGTGGTACAGTAGGTAAGGGTGAATGCTAAAATGTGCAGAATGTTTAACAATCTCTGAAATGCTATGTTATGTATATTTCTGTATCTATTGAGTGTAGATTTTTTTAATCATTGTATGTACTTTGAAAGCTTTGTTTCTACTGTACAATTATTCTTTAAAAAGTTTTTTTTATGAATCTTATTAGATGACCCTGTTAAGTGTATCTAGCAAACATGTATTAATGTCAGGGGAATTACTTTAATGTACAAACAATATCAATTAATAAACATGATCAAAAAGCATATAGGTACTGTATCAAGTAATAAACATGATCAAAAAGCATATAGGTACTGTATTTTCAAAATAAAGGAGACTGATTGATTGGTCACTTATTACATTTTCCTGCCAATCCTGGTCATTTAAGCCTTGTTTCAAATAAATAAAATAAAATGTATTTCTATGTATATATGATGATCTCTCAGTGTATTGCAGTGTAATAGAGTATTATGACCATAATTTTACTGAGTTTTCTGTTAATTTATTTATTTGTTGACTCACTCTCACTTATTATTTAATTACTGATTTGTTTAACTCCTTCTTTGGAGAACCCTTCAGGTTTAACTCGTAATGTCCTGAGACCCGGACTCTACTCTACTCTACATCTGATAACTATAAACTTAATATCCTTAACCGAAAGAAAGCTTTGCAAACAAATCCTCAAGATACGATCGATAGATCGATAGATAGATAGATAATGTATTTGAGAGAAAATGTCATGTCCTCGTATGAGCACATTTGACCCCAAGATGTTAATGTACAGTAAGTGTTATTCTTCATTGCACAAAGAGGGAGGGGACCCATACAAGGTGATTAAATAAATCAACAAAATAAAAAATATATAAAGATGAACAGGCATAAAACTACACAAAAATAAGCACAAATATATTAACAGTAATGGAAAGTATTAGTAATGCTAAGGGTAATACAAGCCAACAATAGTAATTAACAACAAACAGCTCTTTGTACAACAAAGTTAAGCACTTCCTGGAAAACGAAACATAAAGGTGAGTAAGGGAATGGCGTACCATGGGTGTGGTGCACATACTGAACTACCTGTCGTAGTGCTCAAACACGGTGATCATCGCTCCAGAAGATTTTCTTGAATTTGTCTGTTGAACCATGGAACTTGAAATTACCACGGTAAATACCTGTTTTTTTTTCTTTCTTACAAAATAATAATAACATTAAATGAGTTAAAGCAGGTAAACTTATTGCTATCATATTGGATATACAACCTACTAATTTGGAATTTAATGTCTTTATTTTACATATGTACTGTATATTCAAGAACATACAAAACAAAGTTTCCAAAAAGAGGTAAGAAGAAACAGTAATTAGGGCATTAGTGTGTTATTATATGATGTACATGTTTTACGATTACTGAAATCTGTTTATCTTTGTAAACCTTCTGATTAGTTTATCATACTGATGGTATCACTGTAAATTCAAACTGGTATGAGTACTTGTATGCTTTTAACTACACACATTTGACTTATCTTTCCAGGAAACCTAATCCAAATTTCTTGAAATGTCAAGAAAGTAATAAAGAAAGTTTTATATCGTGCAGTTCCGCATTAATCAACCACACACTGCGGATGACAACAGAACATGAAAAACCGGGATACAACAGTCTCTCTATTTGCATGGATGAGGTATGTTTGGGGGGGAAAATGTAAAAAGTAAAAACAGTAATTAGTGATTATATGTGTGAATTATTTTGCTTTAGTTGAAAACACTGTGTCTATAGTTAATATATGCTATACTGTACATATCATCGATATATCGGTATTGTTTTATTAAAATGTCAATCTCTAGCAATTCATTTTTGTATTGCACCAAACCTAAGACTAAATATAACTCCACTGTTACCATCATACAAGCCTAATAATTTTTTTAATAATATAAAATCAAATTATTCCTTACAGTTTGGACTCATATTGATGAACAAAAAACTTTGATAATGGACAAACAGTATCAGTGAATTAATTTGCATAATGTTTAATGTAATTTTTCAGATAAAACAAGCAAAACCCTAAAAATGTACAGTATATTAACAGTTTACATCCTGAAAACAGGCGGCAGTTTATAAGTGTTATAAATGTGACGTTACAAGAACAAACTTTATGAGAGACTGCATCAATTCTACAAACTGTGAATTTGAGTTATGGATATTTTCTGATTTCTGGTTCAATAATCTCTATTTTTCATACAAAGTGTATTACCGTATCATGTCCATGATATCATAAAATCATGTATCATAAAAAATGTTGAAATTCTAATTTTAGAATATTTAAATGAGGATTCTGTGATTCAGTATGAAAGAGGGAACCCTCAGACTCATCCTCACCAGGATTTCCCTACCGAAAGTATTTATCAACTGACTTTTTGTCAAAATTTAAATTTTCGTAGATTCACTCTGTCGTAGTGCAAAACTAAGTGTGACTTAATACCTGACTTGATATGACTGCTCAGATATACAGTTGAAACCAGATATTTACACTTCAAAAATAAAAAACACAAACTTTTTTTTCTTTACTGTCATTAAACATCAAATCAGAGTAAATACATAAAAATTCTCCCTCGCTCGATTCTGACATTTAAAAAATATGTTAATATTTATTGATCTAATGTTTGACAGAAAAGAAAAAAAGTTTTTGTGTTTTTTTCTGAAGTGTATGTAAATATCTGGTTTCAACTGTATGCCTGAGAAAGTTATGTCAGTTAGAATGATCCATAATCAGCAATGAATTAAACTTTAATAACTCAGAATTACTCTGACAGCTTTCTACTTGCCCAATATAGAGGCATGCTTAGTTCTACTCAATCCTGACCTTTGACCTTTGCCTGACAGTAACTCACCCTGGTTTTAGGCTTGGTCAGCATATAATGTTAACTGTGTTCATGACACAAAACGGACTGATTATTATTTAATAACTCACTTTACTCACTCATCGTCTGTACTGCTTTATCCTGTATTCGGGATACATTATATTATATTATAACCTAATCTGCATATCTTTGGACTGTGGGAGGAAACCGGAGTACCCGGAGGAAACCCACCAAGCATGGGAAGAACATGCAAACTCCATGCACACAGAGACGGGAATCGAACCCAGAACCTGGAGGTGGCAATGCTAACCACTACACCACCGTGCAATCAATTTAACAAATTAAAAATACATTTGTAAAAATCTACTGCGGCCCTCTCACTTAGTATTATTGGATATTTAGTGTCGATGTATTACATATAATATTAATTATGACATTTCCAGTCTGTGTCTTGTCATTACAAAATGTACAACACTGCTCACATCGTGCATTTTTTATACCTCAAACTCACTTTATTCCATTCCTCTTCCAAATGCACTTTTTCAGTGTCTATGTAAATGAGCGACATCCCTCCAAAGAACATCAGACCTAAGCAACAAGTGAGGGGAGGGTATCTTCTTATATGAGGTCACATTGGGGGGAAAAAATCTATTTGTCTTGTTTATGGCAAGGCCAATACAAAAATTTTTAAAAAGTCACTTTTTTTGTTAGTCTGTGATGACTAAAAACTACAATTTGCATAATAGATGTAATTTAAATACAGCATCTTTTCAATCTAATATTAATAATGTGCAATATGTTTGTTTGTTTTAGATGCTTCATAGCATTTTCTTTCTTGCTTACATTCACGACCAATCCTTGAGTCCCAGTAAGCACTTCAAATCTTCTAAACTCTGTGATGTTGTCAAGACGAAGTTTCCTGGGCCTTTTGAGGAGTACAGAACTCATTTGCCAACTCGCACACCCTTTTCCATTCTGCTAAACATAGTAAGTCAAAAGCTGACATATGTTTTATCTATCTATATAAATGAAAGAAGGGTTTTGTCTGTACTTTGGTCAGAACTTGCTCTTTCAATTATATCTTGAGATTTCATACATTCCAGAACCTGAAACCAGTCTCAGAAAACTTTCGGTCTTTCTGTGTATATCTGTCCAGCCAGATTTTGTCAAACATCGTGCAAAACTGTCTGGACAGAATTTAATGAAACTTTGGCAGTACTTTGGTATTTGCCTGAAGTTAAAACTGCCCTGTAAATTCCTTGTAAGATACTCAATTTAACAAAATTTTATTTCTTTGTATCGTTAATTTAGGCAGAGAGTTCAGAAAGACCAGCAGACATGTACTGTATGTGCGTTTCAACCTGAAATAATAATATTACTGATTACATTAAAGCTGATAAGCTTATTTTTAGCTTTGACCATATAACTATTTCTACAAACTCTACAGGTCAAGACTGGTCCTAATGGCAGTTGTAAATAAAAACAATATTTTAATATTTTTCTGCTTTTTTAGCGGTGAACAACATCATCAGGATTTTTAAATATTGATCCTCTTAATATTTAGCGGATCTTGGCCGTATTTAAGTATTTATGATCTTTAGTTGAACTGGTTGATTTTGTCTTGTGATACCACAAAACACTTTGCACTTGCTCCATCATAAATTTCTTCATGATTGCAGCAACACATGCAGAAGAAAAACAGTTGTCTTATTTGGTCTACACAATAGCCACAACACTGATGACTGAAAATCACTGTAAAAAAAAAAGTCTGCTAACAAGTCCCGCTGAAAAGCTATGCAGTAATCGTAGTTAATGGTGTTGGTCGGGCTTAGGGCAAGAAGCAATTGCATTAATGTGCTTTTATTAAGATGAGCAGAATATCAAAAATGTCAGGCAAGTCCAGGCAAACAGACAAATGAGTAGACAAAGCTAGAATCTTAAAGACTGTAAAGCAGTAGAACCAGAATAGCAGTAACAATGAAAGGCTTGACAAATGTACATAAATAAAGGTTCACTGAATGATACTGCCCAGGAAGTGATTGGAATAGAAATATATTTAATCTGAAGTCAGGAGAGCTGAAGTGTAAAACTGGGAGCTGTACAGTAGTCTGGAGCGGCCATGTTTGTAGATCACATTGCAGTATTGAAAAGGGAAGTCAACACTTCCCATTGGCCCAGTCAGTGCACAGTTCTATATCCTTTTAAAAGCCTGCGGAATTACTTGAAGAGAGCCATGTACAGGAGATCCCCTACCGGTTGAATAGTTCTGAAGATGAAGTCTTTATTTGTTACATATACAGTAATGCACAAAAGTCTTGACTCACTACTCATTCGTTTATATTTTGCTTTCAAAACCCATAATTTCTTGTATTTTTTATGTATATTTTAAATATATGGCACCCATGGAGCAGAGAGTGTGTGCTGTTACAGTTGTATAATAATGTTTATTTTTGTGTATTTAGCGAGTCTTTGATGTGACTGAGGAGAACGTGTAGTCTCAGAAAGTGATTCGTTAGTTTTCTACTGGACGCGCAAGCATCGCAAAACCTCTGTAGGTTCTGTACATGAAACCGTTCAGTCACGTGACCCGCATAGACTCTATGGAGTTGTATAAAATATATATTATATATATATTATATAAAATATATTTGGTGTTTATTTTATACATATATAAAATAGACACCAAACACAATATTACATCGTTGTTATATTTTTATTGTTGTTATATTACATTATTGTTATATTGTAAAATAAAATAATTTTAATTTAAAACAAAGATAGATTGTAAAATTTAAATACATTTATTTATTTCTTTAAATTATTTTTATTTTACAATTGTGTTACAATTTGTGCATGTGTCTGTTTATTGAAAATATACCGTTTTATTTTATTTCTGATCAATGGAACGAAATGAAGTAAATGACTAAAAAAAAAAAAAAAGATTCGAACGAGATTTAAAGAACCGAATCAGATGATCAGATCCTCCCGTCACTATTAGCGACCCCCTAGTGGTTGTTCTATGTATTTTTCTTCGTAGGGACATCACAGGAATTACGCTTATACAGAGTAGATGACTATGGAGTGATATCACGGACAAAAGGAATTTGCAATTGCGTTTCCCATATGTGGACGCTCAAAGTGTGCCATAATTCAAATGCAATTGCAAACTTTGCATTACCGGATGCTTTTTCGCCTTCTCGACTGCACTGACTGCCAAATTTCAAATGAAAAAGAAAAGTCCATTTGCATTTGCCATGTCTTACAAGTCATGAGCCTGTCATAAATAGCAAAATCAATTACCACGTTTGCTTTTTCACTTTCTCTGCGTGGCGCGTCAAGCCGGTGTTATGCTCTAAAATGCCCCCCTGCCACGTATTGCCCCCCCTACATAATCTCTTTCAAATAATATATTACAAC
>JAQQZT010000021.1:12244077-12256190 GCA_030068275.1 Clarias platycephalus
TATATATACACACAGGGGTTGGACAATGAAACTGAAATGCCTGGTTTTCACCACAACCACAATAGTTCATTAGTATGGTGTAGGGCCTTCCTTTGCGCCCAATACAGCATCAATTCGTCTTGGGAATGACAGATACAAGTCCTGCACTACGGCCAGAGGGATTTTAAGACATTCTTCTTGCAGAATAGTGGCCAGGTCACCACGTGATGCTGGTGGAGGAAAACGTTTCCTGACTTGCTCCTCCAAAACACCCAAAGTGGCTCAATAATATTTAGATCTGGTGCAGGCCATGGGAGACATTCAACTTCACTTTCATGTTCATCAAACCACTATGTCACCAGTCTTGCTGTGTGTATTGGTGCATTATCATCTTGATACATGGCACCACCTTCAGGATATAATGAACTACTGGGTGCACCTGGTCCTCCAGAATGATTCGGTAGTGCTTGGCAGTGATGTGCCCAGCTAGCACAAGTATTGGACCTAGGGAATGCTATGATATTGCAGTCCAAACCATCACTGATCCACCCACATTCTTCACTCTGGGCATGCAACAGTCTGGGTGGTACGCTTCTTTGGGGCTTCTGCACACCGCAACTCTCCTGCATGTGGAAAAGACAGTAAAGGTGGACTAATCAGAGAACAATACAAGTTTCACATTGTCCACCGATGTTTGCCATTGGCACGAGTGACCAAAGGTTTGACTATAGCAGTCTTGTTGCTATATGTACTGTATGTATATATAAATGCAGAGTACACACCCCGACAAAAGTCTTGTTGCTTATCCAAGTTGTAGGAACAACAAATAATAACTTGACTTCTAGTTGATCATTTGGAGTCAGAAGTGGCTTATATGAAAGGCAAAGGCCTCTAGATTACATTTATTTTACCAAAATAAAATCTTATCATGCCGTGATTTTTAATTATTTAATTAGGACAAAAAGGTCAGAGTTTGCTTAGACAAAAGTCTTTTCACGTTTAAAGGATTCAATAAATCACAGATTAGAGCGTTACCTGTGACAAATACTGTAATTAACACATTCCTAGGTGCGTAGAAGAAGAACCCCAGCACACCCAACCTTCACTTGAAATGTATCCTGACCTGACAGCATGCCAAAGATTCAACCACAGACTAAAATGCTGGCACAGATCATCAAAAACCTGAAGACCAAGTCTTCCGTTGAGGTGGCAGACATCTTTAATGTATCTAAACGTCAAGTGGAGGAGATAAGAAAAAGATTTGAAGAAACTGGTAAAGTTCATGACAGGCCCTGGTCAGGCAGACCCGTAACACAACTGTTCGAGAGGACCGTTTGTTGGTTCGACAACCCCTTTTTCAACTGCAGCAGAGCTGTATAACAACTGGTCACCAGAAACCCCTCTATCTACAAGAACAGTTTGTTGAATTATCTTACGCAGTGGTCTCAATGACTGAATTAGTGCTCAGAAACCAGCATTAAACATGAAGACAACTAAAAAATCGTGTTGCATTTGCCAAAGGCCCACAGCTTGGAGGAAGAATGGACTGTGGAAAAGTGGCAGAAGGTTGGTTTTTACGATAATTCATCTATTGAACTGCATCCAAATCATCGCAAATACTGCAGAAGACCTATTGGAACCTCCATGGACCCAAGATGCACACAGAAAACAGTCAAGTTCGTGAAGGAAAAATCATGGTTTGGGGTTACATCCAGTATAGGGGCATGCGAGAGATCTGCAGAGTGGATGGCAACATCAACAGCCTGAGGTATCAAGACATTCTAGCTGCCCATTACATTCCAAACCACAGGAGAGGGCAAATTCTTCAGCAGGATGGGACTCCTTCTCATACTTCAGCCTCCACATTAAAGGAAGAACCCCAGCACACCCAACCTTCACTTGAAATGCATCCTGACCTGACAGCATGCCAAAGATTCAACCACAGACCAAAGTGCTGGCACAGATCATCAAAAGCCTGAAGACCAAGTCTTCCGCTGAGGTGGCAGACATCTTTAATGTATCTAAACTAATGTATCTAAAGTGGAGGAGGAGGTATTGAAGATGAAACGAAAGAATCTTGATGAACTTTGGGAGTCCTGTAAGAATGCTTTCTTTGCCATTACAGATGACTTTATTAATAAGTTATTTGAGTCATTGCCGAGACGTATGGATGCAGTTCTCATGGGAGTCATACACAATATTAATTCTTTTTCCACTGCACCATGACTTTATGTTCTGTACTGTGCATCATTTCTGTTAAGTGACAAGACTTTTGTCTAAGCAAAGTCTGACCTTTCTGTCCTAATTAAATAATTAAAAATCACGGCATTTTATTTTGGTAAAATAAGCTTAATCTAGAGGCCTTTGCCTTTCATAGCATGTCTCCATACTTCCATCCATATACCCTCCTTTTACAGATTACAGATTTCTAGCTAATATCTTCAATACACATTATGAACTAGTCATATCTTGCACTTAAGTCATTCCTACTATTCTGTGCCACTTCAGTCAAATAACTTTCTGTAAAAGACATCAAGTATTACTGTTTTTTTTAATTAAGTTATAACAAAAAAGGTTTGTTGTACTATAAGTAAACGATATTGGTCCAGATCAGGATAATATAGCTTAATAATGTTGACCAACTCATTTGTATGTAAGAAAAAACACACACCCCCTATGTTGAAACATATTATGCTCTCTGTGTTTTCATTGCAAAGCTTTGACGTTTTCTAAAAGACTAATTATCCCCTACATTTTTTTGCAAAGAAATTACAAACAAATTTTGTGAAAAGACACATTTCAATTTGGGGAGAATGTAATATCATTTTTGAGAATGAATATTAATTTCAGTGAAATTTGTTCCCATTTTTACATAGCTTAATTTTATCTCTTTTTAATATTAAACATATGTAATAATAAATTATGAACAAAACAGAAGTAATATGGTTGACAATCTGCCAATATAAGGATGCCACTACAGTACTGTTGCCCTATTATAATGTATAATGTTGTAAGACTATAATAACTAGTACTATTATGGTCACTAGATGTTTTTACCTTGTAACCTTGATGCTCCATCATTTACTGGTTTAGAGGACATTCTGAACTAAAAGGAGTAGAATTCATTGGCTGAATGTTTGTCTAGCATTGGCCCCTTAACTGCCTCTTCTTCTTTCTCCAATTCTGTCTCTGTGGTCTTTTCTTTCTTTCTCACTGATGTCTGACACTTACTTTTGCTTCCTTCCTCTCTGTCCTTCTCCACTTCTGTTTCATTACTGAGGTAACGCTGCCTCCTTTCAAGGTTTCCATCACAACATACACTGTAGTGCAACTGCTTTTTTTTTGCATCAGATAGTGTCACCATTTCTGACAAATGGGTACTATTTTAGAAACTATAGTAATATCATATACAAGGGGTCTCCAATTCCAGTCCTGGAGGGCCAGTGACCAGCACAGTTTGTAATTCACCAACACCTAAACACACCCACTGAACCTAGTAATTAACAGATTAGTTAAATCAGCTGTGTTTGAGAAGAAGAATCACCAAACTGTGTTGGACACTGGCCCTCCAGGACTGGATTTGGAGACCCCTGGCATATACGATGGGGTGTCGAAGTCAAACTGGGACTTTTACACCCATTTTGGGACTGTGAATAACAGAACACAATTATAAGAGTAACAACTCCCTTTATTTCCCTATATAATCCCTTGCTCCACTAAAGTACATATCCTAATGTATCCTGGCCTCCCAGAAACTCCTTTAATGGCCTAAACATGTGGAAATGGCTTGAAGTGAGGCTTGAACATCCTTTGTATTAAACATATGCATGATTCATTTGTAATTAATGGTCAATATGCTGTAACAATTTATTAATCTGGCCCACTTACTGTATGCTAGCTAGCCCTGTTATTACTTGTGCAACCTGTTACCATGCAATGACAAATGAGAGAATTTTATGGTATTTCTCAATCATATTTTTTAAATTACATAACATGTTGGACATTGGTATAACGGTGCATTGGTACAGTGACATAATGTTTCTTGTAAATGATTTCTCTCCAAAAGTGTTTGTTATTTCCGGACAGTCATGTGACTATACAGTAGGAGTGACCAGGGGTTATAAATATTGTGGGCGTTGCATCAGAGAAGTGGGGAGAGTTAATTTAGGTACACGAGTTAATTAAAAAAATGTAAGCATTTTAAAGATCACAGAAAAATGGTGAGATATAGGGGTCAATCATCTGCTATACTGTTTATACAGCGTCATGGGGGCCATGAATTATCCCACGATACTTTCCACGATCCACACAAGGACACACACTATGGGTTAATTTGGGAACACCAGTTAGCCTAATCTGCCTGTTTTTGGACTGTAAGAATTGTTAGAACTCCACGCACACAGACCCGAGGTGGGACGCAAACCCTTGTCCATTGAAGGTGTGAGGCCACAAGGCTAACCAATATGCCACCGTTCTGTTAGTTTTGTATATATCTTCTATACATTTATCTTCTATACTGCTTATCCTGTGTACACAGGCATGGAGACCTATCCCAGGAGACTTAGGGCACGAGGCGAGGTACACCCTGGAGAGGGTGCCAATCTATCATAGGTCACACACATATACAATTCGGGAACGCCAGTCATACATGCCGAATTTACATGTATTTGAACTGTGGGAGAAAACCAGAGTACATGGAGGAAACCCACCAAGCACGGGGACACAAAGAAGAGAAAAAATGCGTAATAGCGATAAAATCTAAGTGTTAATCGTATATTTAATTTTCCTAGAGGTTGGATCATTATGTTCTGCGGTGGGAGGTTAATCATATATAAAAAGTTTGATTTACACATAGTGAAAGACAGCATTAAGTCATGTTGGACACTGAAATGATGAAACTGAGCAGAAGTAATGACTTGTTTGTATTCCTGTTAGTCAGAAGGATTATTAAATATCTGTAACATAGAGCAGAAAACTACATTTATAAACTACAACATTATATCGTGTAGTATATTCTACTATATTCGTGTGGAAATGCTTGAGGGAAAACACACACACACACACACACAATTTCATGTTTACAGTTGAAGCTCCTCCTGTAATGGACGCTAGTTGCCGCGAAGTGCACGAGGGCGCGCGCGAGGGCTGAGAAGCGCGTTCTCGCTCGCGCGACCAGGTCCCGCACACTCTGTTACTCATCAGGTTACTATTGAGAAGAAGAAAAAAAAAGACACAGATCCTGTTACAGCATACACATGAAGAACACAGAGGGGAACGCAGAAGCTCGGTCAGGCTCTACAGGTCGGTGTTCAGACACGGGTGAGTGTGAGTTTCTTCATATGTGTGTGTGTGTGTGTGGATTATACATGTAGTACTGTATAGTGGATCACGCACGAGCTACACGGAAATAAGTGCTTGGATCCGATGTCCTGTATGTACGGATCAAACCACAGGATCGTAGCAGAAGCTGCAGGATTCAAAGAGAAATGCGGATACGAATAGAAAAACAAGTTTGCATTCGTGAGGATTGCAATTGAATTATCATTAACAGTATCATACAGTATAAAGCAAATGCATGACTACTGGTGAACCACTTGCTTCTTTAGATCCAGGTGAGCAAAGATAAAAGGCTTTCCTTCTTTCTCTCCTGCAGTCGCGTGCTTTCCTCCGCAGTCACGCAGCTGTTCGAGTCGTGATCATGCGCTGAATTTATTAGCGTGAGAAGCAAAGCACGAGATCACCAGGCTATACACTCAGCTCTGTCTAAAACGATCATTTCGTGCATTGCTCTCGCCAACTTGTACTGATTGCATTATCTGTTTTCTATGCACTATATTATATTATACTACATTATGCATGCTTTTTTCCCCTTCTTCATCTCATTCAACTATTTACTGATACCAAAGTCAACAGTGTTGGGTGTAATTGGATTCACCCCAACAGTCAACATAGGAAGAAAATTGCAAACACTTGCAGGAAAATGTGCATGCATACGGTACTTAAAGCCAGTGAATGTGCAGATGTTGGCGTGCATGCTGCAACTGGACAAATAGATTCAAAGTAGGATGTGCATTATTAATGATTAGAATTAAGAGCACAGGTGAGTATAGAACCTGACGTGACATGCAACTTAAGTGACATGTATTACAATTTATTGCAAAAGTTTTTCTAGTCACTTAATGGTTGTAGGGAGTGGAAAAATCTTTTGGCACTCTTGATCTATATGATTAGGAGCTGAAGCAGCAGATGTTTAAGCCTAGTTCTGTAATACTGTACATAATTCCATGATGCCATGCCATTTCCACTTAAAAATCACTTTTATTTTAAATAACTGGATCAAAAGTTATGGTGCATGGTGGCTTATAGTTTAGCTCTGCCGCTTTGCACCTCCAGGGTCCAATTCCCGCCCTAGGTCTGCTTGCCAAGGTGCATATTACTCGCACAGTTCAAAGACATGCAGATTAGGCTAATTTCCATTCCCAAATTGAATGTGCCCTGCATTCCATCCCGGGTGTACCCCTCCTCATGGCCTGAGTCTCCTTGGATAGGCTCCAGGCCCTGCGTGACTCTGGATACAGATGAGTACAGTAAGTAAATGAATGTGTGAAAACCTTTAACGGTTCAAGAAACACATCTCTGGCGTTAACATCGAATTTCTTTTCAATGTATATATATTTAATTCTAAATGGGTGACCAGACTTGTTTTTTTTTTATAATTGATGTTTAAGATGTTGTTAACTAGAATTGTTTATTTCAAACATAGCTTAAGGTTCTTTCAATGATTTATTTAAAATAATTGCATAATATCTTCAAAAAGAAAGGAAAAGTGTCTTGAGACCCATAGATTTGATAGAGACTTATTCTAATGAAAACATCAAATATCAAACCCTTATCAAGTTTTTTTTTGATAAACAATATTGTTTAGTGCCCATACTGTTTAGTCTTAAGGAATGAGAATAGATTTGTTTTATCATTGATAAATGACTGTGCAGTGAGCTGGTTTAGAGATATAACATCCAAATTATTGTGTTTAACTTTAGTTTAAACTTCAACATGATCAGAGAAGTTTGTTTAGTGCCTCTTTGACAATTATGTATCTTATGCAACAATGACTGTTTATTGTGGTTAGTAGGGATGGGAATCACCAGGGTTGACCAAATACGATATTATCCTTTTGTTTTGTTGAGATACTGAAGATACTTTAGCATGCAAGTTACATGTCATATGAGTGACAGCGGAACGCCGTAAATGAGGAAGAGAGATGAGAAGTGATTGACTTGTATAACTAAATCATTTGCTAATCTCTGGCCTGATTGGTCATTTAATAGTGTTTTGTGTTGCACTGTTTGAGTGCACCCAGTGACCTTGACTGATATAGGAATCCAGGATTGTTGTCAAGTAGATAAGTGACTCATGAATGCTGCGTGATCTGAATGCAGGGAAATACACGCAAGTGAATCGCCATCATACAGAAATGAGATCGCTATATATATATATATTGATTTCTTTTCAGATTAATTGTGCAGCTCTAATTAGTATACAGCTGATGCTGAACACAGACTAGTTTTGAACAGACGAGAGGGGAAATGAGGTTGCTGCTGAGGTTGTTACATAAACAATCAATTTTAAATCACATTGTATCTCTAGGCACTTTGCAGCCTGTCGCAGTAAAGCATTTGTTTTACCTTTGCACAGTACTGTACTGTGTGTCCTTTATATATAGAGAGCTCTTCCTCTTTTCCTTTTTAGGCACATCACTGGTCATAAAAAGTAACCCACTAACTGCCGGTGTTTATTCAGACTTCTAATGCACCTTGGTTGTGTTCCAAACTGAGTTGTGTCACTTCAGTACTTCTCCATTTGCTATGTGTTACTCAAACTTCACCCTCTGTCTACAATAAATGTAGCAACTGCATACAGGATGACGGTACTTTCACATCATTGTGGTAAGCTATATTCAGCTTGCGTCTTATTTATATTTCACCAATTGGTTTCTGATAGGTTTAGCATTTCTGAGTACTAGCATGTCCTTCAATCATCTCCCTTTTATACATCTGAGCTGTTGAGGGTCAAGTGTCTTGCTCAAGGTGGTGCCGAGGTTTCGAACCTGTGACCTTGTGATCAGTGCTGAGCTCCCCCTCCCCATCGCTTGTTTCTGGTCACGTGAGGGAAAACTACTGTCCTGAATTCATGACTTTACAAACCCTTTACAATTTCTTTCTAAACAAATAAAAATAAAAAAGTGCTCCAGGATATTGGACTGTATTTATTATTATTATTATTATTATTATTATTATTATTTTTTTTTTTTTTTACAAATACAGTACCGTGAAAAAGTTTTTTTTCCTGTTTTTTTTCTTGCCATGTTTGTCACTCTTAGATGATTCAGATGATCAAAGAATGTGAATATTACACAAAGATTAAATACAAAAAGCAAGTTTTAAGCCATTATTTGATTTATTAAGGAAAAAAAGCTGTCAAAACCTACTTGGCCCTATGTGAAACCTATCAACTGGTTGTGCAATTCAAATTAGTTTGATGATCTGAATCATTTAGGTGTGACCCAAAAATATGCAAAAAACAAACAAACAAACAAACGAAAAATCCAGCAAATACTTTATCACAAGTAATTTTTCAATCACAATATGAAAAAATTATAAAAATAAATAAATAATATGCCAAAAAAACAAACAAACAAAAAAATCAGGAGGGGGCAAATACTTTTTCACAGCAAATACTTTTTCATCTCAATCATTTAAGAGTGAAAAATATTTGTACGTTTTTCACGTATCCTCACATTGCCTTAAAAATTGATTTACGTTTTTTTTTTTGCTTTTGTAAGAATCAGGAATTAATAAAATCGTGAGATAATTTTGGCACCTGGGTATGGTGATAATATCGTATCGGGAGGTGACTGGTGATTCCCTTCCCTACTTTTCATTGAAGAAACTAAGTATTTTTCATCAATCATTCACCTGCTGTTTTTAGTATTTTATTTCCAATATTATCTCACACTTGCTTCTGATTAAATGGTTCATTTTCAGTCTCGTGATTGAAAGCGTTCTCGTCGTGGCAGCTGGTCAGTGAGGGACAAAGGAAAGGCTCCGAACACACTGAAAACAGATGGTGCATGGACTTACAGTGAACTCTATAGAAAGTACACATGGCTCTAAAGATAACAAATAAATAACCAGTATGCAAAATACGGTATGCAAAGCATGCTGGGTCATTTAGACATGGTGGGAATGAGTCTTAAAGCCTGCAGGATGTTTGTACAAAAGCGTGACTGTTTACAGGCCTCTACTGTACACACAGTGACTTGTATTCTGATTATGTTTTTGTAGCCCTGGCCTTCTGTTGACGCAACATTAACGTCAAATTCGTGCCGCCTTGATAGTTCAATCAGGGTAGGTGGAAGTTGGCTCGTCTTCAGCATTTCTGTCCCTCAGCAGTCTGATGGCAATTGTTCGTCTGTGGTTTATGGCTTAAGAGAGACTGTATCTGATTGAATGAGCTTTATTGTTGTGTGTTGTGATTGACTTCCTGCTATGAGACTGAAGGAAGCCAGTGGGAGGAGAAGGACTGGGGCCGTTATCAGGAAAATATTTATCAGCTCCGGGTGGTGCGCAGCAGAGATAAAGGCAATGTATAGTCTGTATGCATATGCAGAGCGATGCATTACACCGTCCCTTAACTTTTATTTATGAGAAAACATGATGCTTTATCTATAAAGTAACTGATCTGTCTGTCTGTCTGTCTGTCTGTCCGTCCATCTCGATCTGTCTTTCTACCTTCCTGTCTGTCTTATTGCCTATGTGCCTGGCTGTCTGTCTGTCTGTCTGCCTACCTGTCTGGCTGTCCATCTTGATCTGTCTTTCTGCCTTCCTGTCTGTCTGTCTGTACATTTCTATCTGTCTGCCTGCCTTCCTGTCTGTCTGTCTGTCAATCTCTATCTGTCTTTCTCCTTTCCTGTCTGTCTACCTGCCTTCCTGTCTTTCTGTCTGTCTGTCTGTCTGTCTGAATGTCTTGAGAAACAGGATCATCCAACTAGATGTACAGTATCTCCGTGCATCTGTCTGCTTATTTCTGGCCATCTGCTCCGTGTGTGTGTGTGTGTGTGGTTGTGCCATGTAAATCTACTTGTCCTTCTAAAGGAAGACATCAGACAGGTGCTTTTTTTTCTTTACCTTCCTGAATAGCTTCCTGTTTTTGATGATAGCTGCCAGTTTTTATTGACTACCCGGAAATTCTGCGTGAGAAACTATTTAAGAGACTGCCTAACAAGCTGGTGAGGTTTGAGGTGAACGTGTGACAAACCAAAGACATTTTGGTGGATGGACTGCATCTTAGACACACCCACATGCATATATACAGTACATATATATATATAAACAGTACAGTATATATATACTGTATATCTTTGTCTGGTCAAAAAAAGGGTTTAGATGAGTAAATACTTTGAGTGGGTGGTTAACAAATGGAGATCTCTTAAGCGCTTGGTGATGTACATCCTGAAAAAAATAAAGAGCTATGATTACTAATGAAATAAGAACATTTCAAAAACACGCACTGATAAAAACTCAAAGGATTGGAACTAAACAGCTGTGTGTCCATAAGAAAATGACTTGTTACTAAGACTATAGACTAGAGTCTCTCGACATCAATAAAAACATTTGGCCAAAAATTTGTGTGCCGTAATCCACAGTAAAGGCGGTCTGACAAGTGTGACTTTTTTCACCAGGAAGTCTATACTGTACATGAACAAACGTTGATCAGACATAACATTAAAACCACTGAGGGTTGAAATCAATTATTTGGGTTTCTTGATCTATAGATATTTATATGCACTTCCATATCATGTTGTTGCGCACTGAGCACTTGTACTGGTGCGAGTGGAAACAGTCCCAACTACGATAATCTAAATATAAGCATGTCATGCAATGAGAAATCACAGTTCTTATGCAGGAAGACGAACATTGCTGAACCCGAAAGTCAGCTGAAAGAGCATTCACCTCAAGTCACGCCCAATTTTAGAAGAAGGAGTTCTCACGAGTCACATTTTGTTCACTAACTGCGTTATTGTATCGATACAAAATGTACTTGTGAAGTCTTTATTAGACTTGTGTGGGATGAATGTGCTGTACATAGAGTGTTTACTGGGAGTGACCTGGGAGGACATCCTGGATGGGACGGCAGGTCGGGATTATTTGCATTAGAACCAGCAGGGTCAGGTCCATCTTCTTTCCCACAACCATCACACTGCTAAACTTTACACTACACCGTTAAACCACTTTAACCACATACACCTTATTACTATTACCCTTTTTCTATCTATCTCTAGCTATCTTATACAATTATATATATCGATCGATCCCTACTTCTACTTGGGTGTTGGATGAATGGATATATGAATGCAAACATACTGTATATACAGGGTGTCCCAAAAATGTTGACCTAAGTTGAAAAATGAATATCAGACAACTACATGTATAATTTCACGCTGTATCATATCTTGCATAACATTCTCCAGCGCCTAAAAGATTGTCTGCTTGAGTTCCTCTAGGCTTGTAGAAGGGGAGGGGGGATTAAGACCAGTCAAGGTGTCAAGTCAGGTGAACATGGTGACCATTTCAACAGCACATTCTCATTATCACCCTCATACCCGATCCAAAAGTAAAACATTGAACTTAGTTAGTTTTTACATAGCTTTTTAAAAATTTAGATCATTTGAGCAAGAATTGGCCATTTTGTTAGACTATGAAATGATGACACAATGTATATATAGTGCATCCGGAAAGTATTCACAGCGCATCACTTTTTCCACATTGTTATGTCACAGCCTTATTCTGAAATGGATTAAATTCATTTTTTCCTCAGAATTCTACACACAACACCCCATAATGACAACGTGAAAAATGTTTACTTGAGATTTTTGCAAATTTATTTAAAAAAAAAAAAATTGAGAAAGGACATGTACATACAGTATTCACAGCCTTTGCCATGAAGCTCAAAATTGAGCTCAGGCTCATCCTGTTTCCCCTGATCATCCTTGAGATCTTTCTGCAGCTTAATTGGAGTCCACCTGTGGTAAATTCAGTTGATTGGACATGATTTGGAAAGACACACACCTGTCT
>JAQQZT010000021.1:12256290-12268752 GCA_030068275.1 Clarias platycephalus
ATGTTTGTGGCTGTAATGTGACAAAATGTGGAAAAGTTCAAGGGGGCCGAATACTTTTGCAAGCCACTGTATATGAATGGTTTTCAAACATGAACTGGCCTTCACATTGTATACCGTAATCAAAGCTAAATGCAATCGGAGTGTGTAACCACCACCACACCAACAATCGGTTGTTCCTTTAAGACATGAAAGTCAGCTGTTTTGGAACAGTTCTTGCAAGAACAGTATGGTCAATTGCATTTGCAAAACCCCTCGAGCACCATGATGAAACTGGCCTCACAGGAATGCAAAACCAAAACTTACTTCTCCTGCAGTGGAGAAGTTCATTTAGAGTGATAAGTTACCTCAGAAATCACCAATTACCAACCAGAACTTTCGAACAGAGCCGTCATGAAGGCTTTACAGATCATAAGTAGCAGAAACATCTCTATCAACTGATCAAAGGAGATTGTTGCACAATTTGGGGCGCCTTTACAATGTAAAACCAAATAAAAATCGGGAAAGACCGTGGATTTAGAAAAGGGGTGTGTCCAAGCTAAACTTTGGACAGGTAGTGTAGTTGTAAATGACTCAAAAGTACAACATGTTTGTATATATATGATAAAAGGAATAAAACGTTGCCACTAAACACATCATGTTTAGTTCAGAACAACTGAATCAACTGATCAGGTTTATTCTAGTCCTCACATAGCATTAGTGTTCTATCCTCCTGGATCTAACTGGCTCGTTTCGTTTTTGTTCGTCATAGAAAAAAAAAAGACTGAATGACAGAAGAATGTGAGTATGTGGGGAATGGTTGTGTTATGTAAGGATCAGCAAACACGCCCTTGTGCTACACGGGAAGCTGCGTTGTGTAATCTGTAATAATGTTCCCAAAGTTACTGTACAAACAGGATAAAGGCTTTTACTTTTACAGTGACAGTGACAACTGCATGATTATTTCTTCATATGTGTTTTTTTTTCTCCTAGATGATTCAAAATGACTCAAATGTCCTGATCATGATGACTTTGTTTTCTGGAACATGACGTTAACATTTCTGAACCTAATTTGAACTCATGGGTCATGGGTGTTACTCCTATCTAGATAATTTACATTAAGGGAAAAAAAAAAACAAAGGCATTCACTCTCTCTCTCTCTCGCTCTCTCTCTCTTTCAGACTGAACATTCCAGAGATCATATCAGGAATCATGCTGTAGTCGGTCTTTGACTCTAATAGGAAAGAAAACAGAGGAAAAGGAAGAATCATGGCGGTTTTTAAACCAGATAATGTTGAGGATTTGTATGAAATCAAGGACGTACTGGGCAGGTAAGGATTTTGTATATTAATGTGCTTTCTATATAGAGATGTTCAGTAAGTTTATAAGTTTAAGTATCTGACTTGGAACATTTTTTTCATGCCATTAAACAGTCACAAGCTGTAATACATCCAATTTCTGACGTATAGTAATGTTCATAATGCCTTATATATATATTATGAGGGTCGAGCTGAGCGGAACTCTAATGATGGACAACCATCATTGTAAAGTTTTAACAAGGTTGTAAAGACGTCCATGTTAGAATGACTTTGATAAAAATGGCTGAACGACCCAAACAACGAACCATTATTTAGAGCATTTATGCCGATTAACATCCATTCGCACAGCGCCCGACCGCATCCGTGCTCCCTTAAGTTTCAGAGATCCTGATGGACACAACAGCTGCCCGCACACATCGTGTGTATCTCATGTCTCGCATCTATTCATGTTGTAACGTTGCCTCTGTGTTTCATTTTCGTGTTGGCTACAGCATCCAAACTCGCTTCACAGAACAGATCTCAGACATTACGCAGTGTTTTTTTAACCATTTTGCCTGCGTTCCAACGTAATATTATAGTCATTATTAAGATCAGGGTTCGATCCCCGCCTTGGGTCTGTGGCATGGTGGGTTTCCTGCGTGTTCTCCGGTTTCCTCCCACAACCCAAAGACATGCTAATTGGCGTTCCCAAATGGCCCGTAGTGTGCAATGTGATGGATGGTCAAGGGTGTACCCCGCCTCTCCTGTTTTAGGCTCCAGGTTTCCGCGAACCTGTGACAGGATAAGCTGTATAGAAGATGAATGAATGAATGAATGAAAACCACCTGTTTTCTGGTATTATTTGTCATGCTTGTTGTTATGGACGTGCATTTACTATCATCAAGAGCATGTTCCTCATCAAGAGTGATCCGATGGTAATCATGCAGTGCTGTTACCATAGTAACCAGAGAAAAATAATTTCGGGCGTTACTTATTCAACATTGTCCCATTGTCACGTATTCAACGGTGTTGCATCATCATTACATCAAACTAATAAACTTAGGAAAACAACCCGATGCTGACGCTGTCCTGGCTTCCATAACGCTGCCGCAAATATTTTGACATTTTGAATGGTGACTTAACCACTCTTTATAACCGTGGTGAGCAGAAAAGCATGTTTTAACAGTCTTCATTTCTATGTATTGAGCCTGGTTCATTATATTATTATTATTATTATTATTATTATCATTATTTGACGATTATTGATGTTTGTGCCTCAAACAAATCCATACAGTATGTTGTCACTAATGAAACCCAGGACCCATTGACGGATGATTAAGCGCTAAAGAAAAGACGTATAAAGAAAGAAACATGACAACGTCAAACACAGAGCAAAATAAACAAGTCATGAGATGTTTTACTGATAGAACAAAAGTTCCTGGTTTAGGGTTTTTCCCTGGTCAGGCCATTGCTTTGTATGAACATGGAGAACTGGTTTCAGCTGAACTGACTGACAGTATGTTCCCGCCACCCCAGTGGTCATTTCGGGCAGGTGCGTGAGGTGTGTGAGCGGGCTACCGGCATCCTGTGGGCGGGGAAGTTCCTGAAGCTGCGGCGTGGCGCGGGGAGCCGCCTGGGCCTGGAGAGGGTGAGTGTGGAGAAAGAGGTGGAGATCCTGCAGAAACTCCAACATCAGAACATCATGGCCCTCAAAGATGTGTTCGAAAGCAAGGCGGAGGTGGTCATCATTGTAGAGCTGTAAGTTTGTGTGTGTAAACAAGATCTCTAAGCATAAAGAGGCTGATGTACTGTATATTGTAGTTCTACTTTATGATGACGGAAGCTCTGAATGTAGTGCTATTGCATGCACGATGAGGAAGTCCATGGGACGATAAGAAGGATGGGTTTAAAACGGTTTGAATACATTTACATACAAATTAAACTGGAAATAATACAGCGTTAATGCAAATATACAAATCTGAGGACATACAGGTGCACTGTAAATGTACCCGCCCAATATGTACAGTAGGTGGACTTTTTTCTACTGTGTACAGTAAGTAGAATGCTTCTGAGGCTGTGCTGGAAAAGTACACAAAAGTTGAAACAGCCAACGGCAGACTTTTTATCTGGTAAAATGAATCATATGTACCTGTCTTGGGTTTGTGTGCTTGGAGTTTGCATGTTCTCCCTGTGCTTAGTGGGTTGCCTCCAGGTACTCTGGTTTCCTCCTACAGTCCAAAGACATGCAGATTAGGCTAATTGGCGTTCCCAAATTGGCCAAATTAAACTAAAACCTTTTTGGTTGCGTCCATGGGTTCGGAGGCCTAAAATCCACCATTATTGTCAAGTGGATTTAATAGTTTAAACCTAAAACAAACAAACAAACAAACAAACAAACAAACAAACAAACAAACAAGAAAATGCTTCCTACTAGAGATGGAAATCACCAGGGACCACCCGCTACAATATCATCACGATACCTAGGTGCCGATTCGATTCTTTAACTATCACGATTTTCTAAATATCCCAATATGATTTATTTATTTGAAAACAGATTTTGTTACAAAATTTTATAATTATAGAAAGCATTTGCTTATACCATATATTATGCTATACTATACTATACCATACATATATGTATATGTACATGTATATAATACTATACTACTGTATACTATATTATACAGTACTATACTATGTCATACCATACTATTGAATACTATACCATACCATACTACTGTATACTATATTATACTGCACTATACCATATTATACCATATTACTGTATACTGTACTATACTATACTATATTATTCTATATCATACTATACTACTGTATACTATATTATACTATACTATACTATATATACTTAAGGGCACTGCATATCATATTGCGTATGGCTGTGTATGTGATAAATAAATTGAATTTAGAATTCATACTATATTATAACATACTATAGTATACTTTACTATAGCGCTTTACTATACTATACTATACTACAGCATTATACTATACTATATTATAATATAGCACTATACTGTCTATGCTATAACGCTATGCTATACTATACTATAACATTATACTATACTACATATAGCGTTATGCTATACTAGTGCGCTCCAGGAGGAATGCACCAAATGCCTTAAAAAGAGAGGGGTGTCCGTGTGCACCATTCAGACTTCAAACAAGTTAAACATCCCAGTTATGATATATTCTATATCAGCACTCATGGAATACCTCTTGTCCAATTGGTCAGAAATAACCACTTCTGTATTTTTTTTATTGTTAATTTAATTTATATTGCTTCTCTGATTAAAAAAAAAAATTACAAATTTTCACTATCGTTTTTCCTTCCAGTATTCGAGGTGGTGAGCTGTTTGACTTCATCGCTGAGAAGGAGAGCCTGACTGAGACGGACGCCATCGACTTCCTCAAGCAGATTCTAGAGGGAGCAAACTACATGCACAGCAAACACATCGGGCACTTCGACTTAAAGGTGCTTTGTGATTGAATAACAATGTCAATGCATTGTTTTAGCCTTACATGTTCTACATTATCTCTATAGAATTTCTCTGTTTTATAAAGCACCTTGCACCTTTTTGTATTAAATTGGGCGGACTAGACATGACTCTACCTGAATGTACTATGTTATTTGTTTTTGGTGGTTTCTATTTGTATGTCAGTGCTGAAACATTGCATGATAGCCTTAAGATGGTTAAAGCTTATTATTCAGAAATTCAAACGAAAGCATGTCATTCAGTGAAATGAAAGTGAAAATAATAGGAAGAGTTTAAATGTCAAATAAGTGTGGGAATAAAAATGTAGAGACAGAAACCAAGAGTATTTTTTGTCCAAAAAAAAAAAAAATCCCCGGTTTTAAAGTACAGATCAGCCATAACATTATGACCACCTGCCTAATATTGAGTAGGAAAAAGAAATCAGCATTCAGAAGAAGTCTTACAGTAGTAAGTATTAGTTGAAGAATTGAGTAAAAATCAACCAGGGCAGCAGTTAGAACAGGTGAAGGGTTTGGATGGCAGGAGGAAACGAGGCTGCTTTTAGTTTGACTCTCATCTACATTTATAGATCCTTGCATGTTTGGTGAGGGGAAATGGGTGTCATTTTTTGCATAAGAAAATATATATATATATTCTCTTGTCTTCCATCAGCCTGAGAACATCATGCTGTCTGATAAGCATGCCCGCAATCCTCATATTAAGATCATCGATTTTGGCATGGCACATTGCTTTCTACAAGGAGAGGAGTATAAGAGCATGGGAGGCACCCCTCAGTATATTGGTAAGTGGTTCAGTAAAGGATTAATTGTGCTTAATCAAGTGAACATCCTTAAGAAAAATAAATAAAGAAAAAGAATATATAGGGTTCTTTAGGTCTGATAGTAATGTGTGGAAGTCACATGGTCAGGGTCAGTTGTGAGAGATGAGTAGAGTAGAGAAGAATCTATTTTTAGGGAAGAGAAAAATAGATTAATTTATGTCTCTGATGGAGATGTACAGTAACATGAAAAAGTATTTGCTCCCTTCCTGTTTTTTATTTTTTGTTTCATATTTTGTCACTTGATTGATTTGAAATGATTCAGATTTTAATATGACACAAAGATAACTTGAGTAAATACAAAATGCAAAATTCATTTATTCAGGGAAAAAAAGTTGTCCAAACCTGTTCTGCCTGTCCCTATGTGAAAAAGTAATTGCTCCCTTGCTAAATCGTGAATGAACTCAGATTTTTGGAAAGCTGAGTTAAATTTCATCTTGCCACACCCAGACCTGATTACTGCCAGAGCTGTTGAATCAAGAAATCATGTAACTAGACTCTGTCTGACAAAGTGAAGCACGCTGAAAGATCTAAATATTCTACACGAATTCAAGAACAGATGAGCAACAAAGTAATTGATATGTATAATTATGGAAAGGATTACCAAGCCATTTCTAAGGCTTTGGGACTCCAGCGAACCATTGAGGGACATTAGCGACAAATAGAGAAAACTTGGAAAAGTGAACCTTCTTAGGAAGGTGGCAGGTATACCAACATTACTTCTCTAAAAAAAAAAGCTCATAAAAGAACTTTTCATATTTGTCAAAACACATCTTGATTATCCCCAAGACTTTTGGGCAAATATTCGGTGGACTGATAAGACAAAAAGTTCAACTTTATGGAAAGCGTTCGTCCTGTTACATCTGGTGTAAAACTACCACAAAGTTTCATATAAAGAACATCAGACCAGCAGTCAAACATGGTGGTGGTAGCTTGATGATGTGGGGCTGCTTTGCAGCACCTGGACAACTTGCCATAATTTTGATGGAACCATGAGTTCCTCGCTCTACAAGAAAATCTTGAAGGAGAATGTCCGGCCATCAGTTCCAGCTGTCAAGCTCAAGCGGACTTGGGTTATGCAGCAGAACAAACATAAAATACAAAATGAAGGTTTTGGTGTGGCCTAAAAGTAAAAAAGTCTGGACTAAAATCTGATTGAGATGCTTAAACAGGCCGTTCATGCTTGAAAACTCCCCAATGTGCAGAGATGAGGGGGCCAAAATTGCTCCACAGCGATGTTAAAGACTCACTGCCAGTTAACGCTTGATTGCAGAGAGTGAACAACAAAGTTATTAGGTAAACCGTCAATTGCTATACTTTTGAACATTGGGTCCGGTAAGTTTGGACAGCGTTTTACTATAATTCTGAGTGATGATCTAAGTTAAGAACCTCTTGTTGGCTTTCCTTCACTCTTTATCCAGAGCTGAAGGTTGTACATGACCATGCGAGCTGGAATAATAATCACGATGATAAGATTGTTGTAGCACAGTGTGTGTTGGTTTAAGGCAGTTAAGATATTACATTTGGTTAAAAATTAAAGAGCGAGGTAAAGCTTTAGTCACCAAGCACAAGTGCAGTCGATTTCAATTTCAGTTTGGCGAATCGACCATCTTCTGGAGAGACACGCTGAACTATTCATTTCTCCTTTCAGCACCGGAGATCATCAACTTTCAGCCGCTTAATACAGCAGCAGATATGTGGTATGTACATGTAGACACATGCCCAGTGACACACACACACACACACACACACACACAACGTGTCAAAGTGCCCCAGAGAGCATTTTTGGCATGCTGCAACCTGACCACGTCTGCACCAAAATGATTACCTTCTAGACCCTCAGCTTAACTTTGTGCAGCGTTAAGAGCGTTTAAACAACTCTACTCCACTCCACTCCACTACACTACACACACGCATGATAAACATCAACAACAAAAAGAACTTCGTGTTCACTGTTTCGTTTGCGAAGGGAAGTCGAAGTCAATCCCTTGCATATGAAACCGTGAGTAATCTCCTGTACATTTGAAGTATTGTGCATGTTTTTACTTCTTCAGTGCTGCTTCTGTTTAACCTGTTTCGAAGCTGGGGTGCGAGAAGTGAAAGAGTGTTCTCTCATGTGTGTTTCTTTTCCTCAGGAGCATCGGCGTCATCACTTACATCCTGTAAGTACACGCTTTTTTACCGTTTGAAAACACACACAGGGCCAAATGAAATTCCACACTCAACACACCATGTTTGGAATAATGCCTTATAATAATGCTTCTAGATAATAAAACTTTTTTCAGTGAGCATGGTCATAAAAATTAGCCATGAATTTGTGCGTTTGGTTCGATTCCCGCCTCGGGTCTGTCTGCATGGTAGTTTTTTTCTCCGGGTGCTCTGGCATTTTCATTGGCAACGTAGATTAGCATAAAATTCACACTCTTTATAAATACAGTAGATAAGGGAAGTTCAGTAAGCAGTGGTAATACTCCATGCTTCATTCAAGGGAAAGTTACATTTGCCATAGACTTTCACGCCTATGTGATGACCTGGGGTTATCTTTTTCACTGGCAGCTACTTCCTGGTTTACAAAGTGTAATCAGATCAAAACTGTGACGAGTGTAAAGCAGCGTTTCCCAAATTGTGGGCCGCTGCACCCTGGTGGGCCATGATGGTACTGCAGGCTGGTAATTAAATAAAATTTTATATTTTTAGGGCCCAAGCTGTATAGGGTGCTTGTTTTCCTAAGGATTATTATTCCACCCTTTTGGATTTTTTGGGGGTCTTAACATGCTCAAAAAATTGGCAGACAGGTTGGAATCTGCTGCCATCAGGATGCCTGAGAGTCGTGTGGGCCGGGGACTCCAGGGGCCCCCACACGAGATTCTCTGGATAGCTCATACACACTTTCACGTAGGCACACGAAACTCGGTACACATTTAGAGCTCATTGAGCTGAACAATGCTTTCGCACTGCATGTCCTGGGCTCAACTCAACAGGAGGCCGGGTATTTTGGGTCATTTGCAAAAACGCACCCGATGGATTTTGATATACTCCTTCTAGGGAATTTACACGATCGTCACCAAACCGGGCCGACGTGATCTAAAGACATTGAGGACAAAAAATTTCGGAGGGATTTTTGATATCTCAAACGGGTCAGCCGTGATAATGTTTTAAACTTACACTGAAAAATGATTAATAACCTTCTGTGCTGCATCATATTGAGTGACATTATATTCAGTGACACGTTCAGTGTCATCATGTTCAGTGACATCACATTGAGTAACATCATAGTGTGATGCTTTTCTCCAAGCATCTGCGGCCTTGAACGTTAACACACACACACATACACACACACACACACACACACACACACACACGCATGCACACATACATACACACACATTACAAATGTTAACACTCCCACGCGCATACACACACACACACACACACACACACACCTCTCTCATGACACACAAACACGCACGTATACACAAACACACTCATATATCACGACACACAAATTCTAACACTCACACACTCACATCTCTCTCACATGCCCGCGACATAGAAACACACACACCCACACACACTAACAAGTCACATGTCTCACACACACATCACACACAAACTAACACACACATCACTAATGCACTAATGCACACACAAACACATTTACTCGTCACACACAGACTGACATATCCACATGTCACACACACAAACACACACACATCTCTCTCTCTCACTCTCACACACATTAACCCACTCAAATAACACACAGGGTGCTTGGGCCCGTCATCGTTGCTTGCAACTATATTCACTATTGTAGTTATGTTTGACCATTGCTACAAATGTAGAACGCTTATATCTAAACTAATAAAATCCAATTTAAAAGCCATGGGATTTAAATTATATGTACTGGCTTTAGATCAGTTATTATGCAGACAATGAACTCGGTTAAATTCTCTAAAATTGACCACTAATAACTAAAGATAGTTAATGCTAACATTAGTTGGCCACTTTGTTGTTCGTTATCGTGCTTTGTTTTTTGCTGTGCTGCAATTTCCATCCAAAATCTTGCATGAATAGTTAAAGTTTACTATAGCAAAACAGTAGCAGTAGTCAATCAGGCGTGTAATTCTAATAGTGAGGTTTAAAGTAGCTTATTATGAGCTTTACATGCTCTGACAGGGCAGACAAAAGACATACTTTCGTAGTGGTATCCATGTTTTTTTCCCCACTTTGCATGACTGACGTTGTCACGACTTGCAAATTACCACATAGAAAGGTACAACGGATGTAGCGCAACAAAAGGAAAAATGTGGTGAATTGCAAACAGGTGTGCAGACGTTGCAGGTCTTTAGGGAAGGTGACCTCTTGTGGTTGTCTGGAGAAGTGCGCCTAATAACTAGTGTGTATTGAAGAAAGGATAGAATGTTGAAACTTTCTACTATATTACTGAATACAGTATCTGATTCAGTCAGAAATTAAATCTGTTTTAAAATCTCTTAACAAAGTGTGAGTCTCAGCCCTCTAGTGGGCCATACAGGTAATACAAGTGGGCCCCCTAACCTCACTTAACAAATAAGTACAAGATTAAAAAATTTTCAGTTTTGTAATAAGGTTTACATTTTGTTCATTGTTAATGCCCTTTTCTTACATTATGTAGTATGAAATCGACCATTACAGAGATTTTTGTATTCAGTAGTTTTTTAATAACACATAGCCATCTAAAAGGCAGCACGGTGGCTACCACTACACCTTGCAGCTCCAGGGTCCGGGTTCGATTCCATCCATCCATCCATCCATCCATCATTTAGGAAGCTTCCACTGAACCTGGTAAATAACAGATTAGTGGAATCAGCTGTGTTTGAGCAGAAGGATCACCAAACTGTGCTGGACCCTGGCCCTCCTTATATACACAATCTTGAATATTGTGGTGTGTATACTCATTGCAGTAAACATATAAGTGCTTCATGAAGGAACCCATGCTGGAATGTAGGAATTTATTCTGAGGTTAAGGAAATGCCAAAAAAATATATAAAAAAATTCACCTCTATGTAGAAAGATTATTTTATATAATAAAATCATATATTCCATTGCATTAATTATATTACAAGAATTGAATGAGGGTTTATACAAAGTTACTCTATGTGTATCGCTCAGATTAATGTAATTTTTATTGTTTCTTCCAGGTTGAGCGGCCTTTCTCCATTCCAAGGCGATACAGATGAAGAGACACTGAAGAACATTTTGGAGTTAAAGTATGAGTTCGACTCGCGCATCTTCAGCCAAACCAGCTGTATGGCCAAAGACTTCATCCAGAAACTGCTAGTCAGTGAGCAGAGGTAACACAATCTGGCAAACGTTTAAAAAATGACCTGAGCTACATTTTATCCTTCACGTCTTCTCGTGAGGAAATGTCTAGCTTTACAGTAAAGTTCTGTTGAGGTGCGCTTTGTTATCAATCTTACACAAGGGTGGATAAAGTCCTGAGAAATGATAATGTTTGTTTAAAAGATGACGTGTACCAGTTGATTGATGTTGTCACTGTTTTCTGTATGTGCAAGCTATTATATTATACAGTAGTATTATATCAGGGTGTAGATGTTGCTTTCAGTCTTGACCCTTCTTTTTCAAGACCTCTGTAATTCGCCCTGTCATGCTGTCAATCAACTTCTGGGCCACATCCTGACTGATGGCAGCCCATTCTTGCATCATCAATGCTTGAAGTTTGTGTTTGTCCACCCACCTCTTGAGGATTGACCTCAAATTCTCAATAGGATTAAGTTCTGGGGCGTTTCCTGGCCATGGACCCAAAATTTCAACGTTTTGTTCGCTAAGCCACTTGGCGAAGAGCACCATCATGCTGAAAAAGGCATTGTTTTTCACCAGACTGTTCTTGTTTGGTAGAAGTTGCTCTTGTACCATTTTTTATTCATGGCGGTGTTCTTAGGCAAAATTGTTCTTAGGCAAAATTGAATCACAAGGGATTGTACACCCTAGCGCACTAGCTCTCCATTTAATGCTATTTGGGATTTAACCACAGAACCAGGGTAGTATTTAGTGGAAATACTACCAGGGTAGTGGAAATAAGTGGAAATATAGAAGATCTACATCTACCACCTCCACAATCTATAACCACCTTAGGGTTCAGGGTATCTCAGTGATTTAGGCATTGGACTATGGATCAAACCCCCCATCACCAAGTTGCCACTTTTGGGCCTTTGAGCTAGGCCCTTAACCCTCAACTGTTTAGATAAATAATGGGATAAAAAAAAAATCTGGATTAGGGCATCTGGCCTGGATGGGGCAAATGTAAAAAAAAAATAATAATAAAAGGTGCTTGTAGAACTTTTGTATAAAAGCAACATAACATTGGAATATTCACCCTGGTGCCTACGACTGCATCACAGTCGTGCTGATATTCAGCACAACAGCACTCTTTCTCTGTGGGTTATTGCTTAAATATGTGATTGAGAGCAATTTTTTGAGGTTTAATGGTGGAACTTTGTAATTGTAAAACAATGTACTGTTCGGGAAAGTGTTGAGAGCTTGAGGGGAACTTTATTGGTTTATGATTTTGGCATTGTAAGGATATGGTTCTGTCAATCGATATCATTCATGATTTCATCTTCCAATATCTAGCTCATTGAGTGTATGACATTCTTTAATTGATATTTTTAAGGTTTACTATTGCATCATGGTTGATTATCTGTCATGTCCGTTTTTGGTTTTGTGTGTGTGTGTGTGTGTGTGTGTGTGTGTGTGTGTGTGTGTGTGTGTGTGTGTGTGTGTGATCCAGTGAAAGGATGACCGCAGAGGAATGCCTGATTCACCCCTGGATTAAAGTAAGCCCTTTTTTTGCCCC
>JAQQZT010000021.1:12268852-12280461 GCA_030068275.1 Clarias platycephalus
AGAGGAATGCCTGATTCACCCCTGGATTAAAGTAAGCCCTTTTTTTGCCCCTTCATACACACACACACACACACACACACACCACTTTCCCTGAGAATAATCTCCTCAGGTACATGACAGAGTGTTTCAATATGACTCCTATTCCAGCCTCTGACCAGGACACAGATTGCGAAGAGGAATCGCTCTTCCATCAACATGAAGAACTTTAGGATGTTTAACGCTAAGAGAAAGTGGAAGGTGGGTCATGTTTGCTCTTGGCTCTGAATCACCACACATTCAACAGCACCACTTGCGCAAACATCACCTGCCGAAGGTGTGCACGCAGATTCTGTTTAACTTCTTGAGTAGATAAAGCTCTCTGATTCAGCTTCTTTCAGCCGTTTTACAATCTGTTCAATATCTATTACGTTTTTAAGCTTTACAGTCTCTACGGAATTGCACCTTATACAGTATGTGTATCAAGGGTGTGGAGGGTTAACTATAAAAAGAAAATCACTGTAATCAATGAGATCATAGATCATCATATTATATTTATATAACTGTATGCAGTAATATTATTAGAACAGATCTGTTAGAAGGGGTTTTGTCTTTATTGTAACTCTACTGAATCAAAAAAGTTTCATTGCTTTTTATTTTTAATCACATAACTGTGTTGTGTTATTCTGCACAATCAAAAGTCCCAGTTTGACTCGAACGCTCCTCGCATATGCTGTAGGCGTCTACGTCAACCAAAGTCACTTCATTCATGGAATATTATTTTTAAATGTAAATAAATTGCATTCTGTATGAAATTAGATTGACTGCTGTCAGTTATTCAAAATCATAGACTGCGATTAATCACGATTCAGCCATTATGGCCATTACGGAAGCCATTAGGGTCATACTTGGTCATATGATTAAATTGCGTTAGAAAAAATATCAACACGTTAAAATTTCTAGGTTAATCGCATGCATTAATGCGTTACTATTGACAGCCCTATATAAAATACATGGCTTAAGTACAATATTTACTCCACTTAAGCTTTTTCATGTTGTATTTGTTCAACTCTGTCTTTTTCTAGCCCATGTTTGTCTCATGAATGACTATTTGTCCCTTCCCCAGTTACCCCTGGCCTCTTGGTTGTGTCTTTGACTAATGCTGTCCTTACTTTGGCTTTGACCTTTGGGGCTCCATGTCACGGTTCTGTTAGATAACACGCACATAATTAAACAAGTCGCTGAAGCTGATTTATATCAGAAGTGTACTGTATGTTAGGATGATGGTGCAGTTACTGTATATGGAGTGTGATTTGGTGAGTCGGAGATGAATTAGTCGAGATCAATGTTTTTTTCTTTAGGTTTTTTTTTGTCAGTAATTTCCTGACATAAAATTGACTGTAATTGTGAGTATTGTATTTTATTTGTAGATTTCCTATAACATGGTGTCGGCCTGCAATCGCCTGTGCAAGCTCAAGCTGTTGTGTAAGCCCACAGCTTTGGAAACACAAGAACTGGTAAGATGGCAAAACAAGTAATCTAATATTTAATATAGCCAGAAATGAGAAATAATAATAATAATAATAATAATAATAATATTATAAAAAATTTTTTACAGCTGTATAAATATTAATAAATAATTAATTTTTATATAATTGTTGTCTTATACAAACACAAATAAGACATATGAAGCACTTAAAAAAACAATTAGAATTTTAGCTATTTGTATGATATTTAGTATATACTATTAGCTTTAATTAATTACTGTATGTTTTTCATCTGTGTTCATGTGTCTTTTTTTTTACTTGATTCTTATTTATTCCTGACTACCAGTCGTTGATGGTTAAAAAGAGTTTGTAGAAATAGTTAAAAGGTTAAATCTAAAAATAAGCTGATCAGCTTTAATGTACTGAGTGATATTGATATTACTTCAGGATGAAGCCGATCTTCTTTCGTCTTCAGCCGAACACACTCTCTGTTAAATAAAATAAAAATATTCAGTTTAGATTTTCTACTTAATACTGTATCTATGAGTGCAGGTGTTTGTTTACATTGAGCAAGTAGCTTAAAACCGGCACATAACTGTTCATAACATCACTTTTACTCAACATTTTGCTTTCTTTATGATGCAGGTTAAACTTTATGCAGATACCTAAGAACTGCCATAGTTACGTTAAATTCTGTCAAGCCAGTTTTGTGTGATGCTGTGACAAAATCTGGCTGGACAGACATACATACAGACAGACAGACAGACAGACAGAAAGAGAGGGGACTTTTCTGGGACTGGTTTTGTGTCCTCCAACATATTAAATGTAAATATAGCATTGAAGGCGTGAGTTCTGAACAATGTACAGATGAAACCTTTCTTTTATTCATATAGATGTTTGGATTACTTGGAAAAATTGTACTTTTGTTTCGTCTAAAACTACCACTAATTACCTCAAAAGTGCATTTGACTTCCCTTACCGTCTCATCATCTCTCTTTTTCTTCCTCATGTCTGTTTTTTCCCATCCTTTAGAGAGACTGCGAGAGCGATCAAGAAGACACAGCGACAAAACCCGCCTCTCTCTTGCGGCGCCGACTCAGCGACACTTCCTAGAATAGAACAGCGGTTTGCAGAGCGCTAAAGAAAGCGGGTGAAGGGATTCATGAAAGCTTTACAGACTGAAGGAATTGTCCTACTCATCTTGAACCCACAGCGTTTCCTGCTATACCAGGAGACGAAAGTTTGGAAAAGTGGACCAAACCCAAAACGTTCTTTAAAGTAATATGCAAGATTATTCAAAGACAGATACCTCTGAAATGCTACATAAATAAAGATGAATCAGCTTGATGTGCCAACACATTACACATCACCGTCTCATAAACACCAGAGCCGTGAACATTTCTGAAGTTTCCCATCGTCTGTTTCCTTTGGGAAACAGCAAGTGCCATTACATTACTTTGGAGAGAAGATCACTGTAGACTATAAGAGTTTTTTGAGCTCTCCATTTTAAACGATGAAGCAAATGAAAATGTTTTAAAATTTTAAACAGCAGCATCAAAAATATTTCATTTACGAGGTGGTATCAAAAGGTTTCAAGATTTGCTTTGTTTACAAGGGAGTACTTTGTTACTTTTATTATTATCTGGTGAGTTGGGTGGGTGCGGAAACGATTTTTGACGGGTCTATCGTCGTCTTCCAGTGACGTTATTCCATTCTTGAAGCATGCGTGCCACTCAAATCACCTTGAACGACTCGTTGCAGCATCGCCGTAAACATTTTGCCGAATCATGTCAACGGTCTCTGTGGCAGATTTGCCCACTTTCACACAGAATTTCACATTTGCTCTTTGTTCTAACTTTCTGTCCATGATGAAATTGCAGAAATGGTAAAGTATAGCATTAGCTCCCGATGTACACAGGACGATGTCTTTTGGCACGTTGACTTATGAAAGGTTGGTGCTCCCTGTATCTTGCGGTCTTGCGTTGCCATCTGTTGGTGTGTTACGAAACTAGTCTTGAAACCTTTCGATACGACCTCGTAGCAAAACATTTGCTCATACGCAACATGCAAGTTAGCCAGCTAGTTCATCGCGCATTCTAACTCGTGAGAATGCCAGATAGTTAGAATACATGCAGATACAGATATTTCTTTTGTACACATACACATGGACTAAGCAAAGTCTCTTAAGTGCGTCGCTGGTGCCAAAACTTCTCGCGTTAATATCATACTCAATCCTGTCTCTCTCTTCTGTAACAACTCAAAAATCCTGAGGAAAGTCAACATTCGAGTCAGATTGGATATGATCCGAGCATCCTGGAATTGTTTGGGTCCTGACATCTGTGCTCATAAAGCACCAAACTTGAATATCTCAAAGGAACTTTTACGTGATAAAATGCCTTTCGGAACGGACAGATGTGTTTTACAGTTGTGTGCCTTAACTGACATAAAATATAACCATATTTTTTATTATTATTATTATTATTATTATTATTATTTTTTTTTTTTAAGAAATCTTGCTTTTTACTTTTTTCTCAAAGTCATAGACTTTGTTCATATGTGTGTGTGTGTGTGTGTGTTTGGCTCGAAGCCTAAAGTTCCAGCTGAGGATTATCACGCTGTGTGTTTATGCATTCCTATAGTAGCGGCCTGTTGTGGAATGCTGATCAGTTTAGGTACCAGGACTACCGTGAATGGGAAAAATTATTATTTTTTTAAACAAAACATAAGGTAACATCACTTCGTTAAGGTTTTGGTTAAGGTTTTACATTACAATATTGAACTTTTAGGCAGTAATCGAAAATTAAGCTTATGCAAACAGCCTGACTTATGGTATGCAGACAAACCAATATCACCAGTAACTCGTTAAACCCAATGCAACTATATAGATCGGATAAAATATTTTTGTACGATGGACTACATACAACCCAGTCTCGTCTTTCTAGTAACTCCACACCCCCAGGGATGTTCTCATGTGCGTGTTTCCTTGTTACATACAAATAGCACCAGCTAATGACTTTTCTATTCTTAGTTTGGTTTGAGTTGTTCTTTAAAATGTTTCAGGTCTTTTTTTCGTCAATGGTAAATCTACACTACTTGAATGAATGTTCATTGAAGCATATCAATCTTCAAAAAAAAAAAAAGAAGAAGACTATAATTCTAGTGTTTGATTTGTTACTCATAGAACAGATATGTGGTCTATTCATAATGTCACAACTTGTTGAGTTATTCTATCCTCAGGCTAGTACGTCAAATTCTTGTTTTTGCCAGACACTAATGGTGCACCAAATGGATCAATGTCCAAATGAGTTGGAATTGGATCATCTTTGAAATGCCCTTTGCCAAAAGACTAGCATAGTGGCATTAGTATTGCATTAAGACTTCAGACTATGTGGAATACTGCTTGCTGTCTGTTAGTATCATTCCTCTTAAGCTGTTTGTTCGTAGCAGGGCGTGAAACAAACACTGCTTTGAGCCAATTGGGGAAATAAATGTAACCTTTGCGGGCAGGTTTGCAACAGAAACTGAAAAGGTTCAGCTGTTCTGCCTCCTGGAATGAGACGAGTGAGTGGTTTTACTCTGCCGGAATGCAGTTGGCATTATGCACAATTTGGCACAGTTGCCTTGCTTAGAAATACAGATTCTGATTGTTTGTCAGTATCAGTAGGTTCACCATTGTTTAGATCATGATTGTGATAAGCTCTGTGTAACAGCTCGGAACAAAATCTTCAAAATATTTCATTATGTTGAGATCTGACCTAATATACTGTAACGGCGTCCATCTGTAAGTTCTCGAATGCGATGTGGTCCAGCTGTTTGTGTGCTTCATAGAGGCCTTTGCTGTCGAAAGAAAAGTTAGATATTGATTGCTCTATCAAGACCTGTTATGAATCCTATTTCCACCGACAGCTAGTTCAAAGCCGGCGCCCAATTTCAGACAAACTTGGCCCTCAGACAAAAAAAACGGTTCGGTGGCAGCACCAGCACTTTGTTCTAGGCTAGAACAAAGAATCGCTTACACCAGGGGCTGGGGAGAGGTAGGATTATCACGACCAACTAAAATTTTGTGACCGGCATCTGTAAAAAATGGACTCAATATGCAATGGGTAGATCAAATGCTTTATAATAACGATTAAGCCAAGAGAACTGCTTGCAAAGCCTTGTTGAAGTTCCCCATTGTTGCTTTCTGTTGGGCTTGGCATTAGGTTTATTTTGACACTTTTATTTTATTACCCATGTCCAACACATCATATTCATTGTCAACCAAAACATTTAGAAAAGACATGTAAATTAAGTAAAATATTAAATACATAGACATTAAACATCAGTTAACCTAAATTTATGATTCCTCTTGGCACCGGCTTTAAAAACCAAACTGAAATTGACTCTGGTTTCTTCTTGCTACCGTCCTTGCTAACAATTTTGGGATCTAGCTTTGTCTACTAAATCTTGGACAAAATGCAAAAAAACAAAACGTAAACACATTTCACTTGGCTTTCCACCGATGCAAAAAAATTTTTGAACGGCTTCCAGACATATTTTTTGTATGCCGAGGCTAATTCCTTGCAAAATTTCATTCTTAAGGCAAAAATTTGTGAGGCTTTCGTATGCCGAGGAACCACTGTATCGCAGAATCTATCGATTATGCAATTTAATTGATCTTTCGCCAGTATATTTTAATATTAAAATTGTCACATAATATACCAGAGCTTCCGCACAAAATACAATCTGCTTTCATTTATTTTTTCTGCAAGTACACTTGTTTTGCTAAATTATCCTTTCTTTTGAGGCGGTTTCAGGCAGTTAAAGGATGAAATACTGCCATCTAGTGGACTGGAGTGTTGGGCACAAAACTTGTAATAGTTTTATAACTTTATAAACAATAAACAGTCAACAAGTTACACAGCATTTTAATGTTTAATGAGGGACAATTTTTGGACCACAGTATGTAACCTTACATTTTCAGTATATTGCAATAAGTAATACAAAGAAGTCATTTTTTTTTAAAGCAACAAACAAATATATTGTATATATTAGGAATATTTACAACAGACAAAGCAAGCCGACACTGAATTGTAAATATAATGGTATATTTGGTAATATTTTATTATTTATAATGTACAGCACAACAGTAATTGTCTATCCACTATTCCACCATGTCGCCTAACAGTAACCGTACAATTTAATTGTACACTGTAATGGTGAATGTCTTACCTGGTATGAAAGTTCATCCTCATTATTACACTTACTGTACATTGTTCATCACAATATTAATACACTGTGTTGTTTAAGATATCTTTTCCCAGGCTGGAAATCTGCCATGTCGGGAAATGTCATGAAGAAATTTTAGGTAGAAAGGTCAGGTCCCATCATTTGGGATGCATAAGTAGATCCATTTAATCACCTATTCAGTCTGGACTGTTTAGAATGACAAATTTGCTAAACAGTGAAACAGTGATCTGTATTAAGGGACATAAAATTTTTTTTTTTTTAAAGTCTTCCATTTTGAAAGGTGGCAAACTCATTATATTCAGGACTTTTGCATGGATGTTAAGCAGATTATTTTCTTATGATATATTTTATATAACCAAATATGTGTTGTTGTTGTTTTTTTTGGTAGTGTTTAATTTAATCCTAATTGTGAGCTTTTCGTAATGCACAAGTGATACTGACTAATGGAGCTATAATTCACAGCAGTTTTACTTAACATGATCTTCTTTAGCAGTATTGAATTGTGCGGTTTGAGTCTAGTGTTGTTGTTTTTTTGTCTTTATTCTCTTATTTTTGTATTTTGATTCATAAATTCTAAGGATGCATGAATTAGTTTTTATTGTAAAATGTCAGACTTGTATTGTTTGATACTGTGTAATATTAATAAAGTACTGCCTGGGATTATATCAGCTTCCCAAAATCTACATACATCAGGCAATGCAAAAATGTACACACACATACAGTACATACGCACAAAATGAGACAAGTCCATACGTGACTACTCTTGTTGGTATGTGTAGTATCATAGCGATGTTAATCTATGTACAGTAGTACTCACGCATACTTTATGTTACACAGATTATTTCATGTTTAGCATGTTTATTCTGTATGCAAAATTAAAGAAGAACATACAAGTGAATAGGATGATTTGTCTGAAAAAAACTGAAAAGAAAAACAGGGATGTTCTTATTTTGCTGAGACCAGCAAGGTACGCCTGACAACATAATTAAGCAATATTTCCCAAGCAAGAGTACTGTTGTACCAAATAACGGCATATAAAACATTCCACCAGATCAACCACTCTGTGAATACGACATTGCTTTTATTTGTATTTATTTACAAATGACAGTATTTGTTCTTTCATTTGTATATAAGCAATTTGTACTTTTGTCCATATAGTGTATATTTACCATTGTTTTATTGAATTTTTAAATAGTTACTTGAATTTTGGTTCTTGTAAAGAATGTATTATAGACATCCTGCTGATAAACTAATTCAGGGCTTTAACTGATAAACTTCATTACACTGAGCTAATCTGTTAGGAGTGATTCGAAGCAGTAACGGTCAATCTGGCAACCTCGACAAAGAGCGTGTTGTTAAACACACATCCCCTCCTCTGCTCTTCACGTAAAGATGATGATGAGCACACAGCATGAACAGAGAACTTTTTTCGTGAGGAGAATACTTTTCCGCGGCTTTTGAGGCTTATGAATGATTGAATGAACTAACTAATTAATGAGTTCATTTCGCTGGACTAACGAGGGATCACAGGGAGAGCACGAGACACCTGGAGAAATTTCCAGAAGCATTACAGGTAACGTTAACGTTACATTAGAAATAGTAGATTCGATATAAATAAATGACAGAAATGCTGCTTTAGCAGTTACACACACACACACACACACACACACACACTAGGCCGACACTAAAGGCGTGTCTGAGAACTTTGACAGTGTAATGTAGAAGACCGTGTCTGAAAAAATACTTTAACGAGCTTCAAGGAAGTTTAAACACTAGTGATAATTAATGTAGAGAAACATGATGTAAACAGCTTCTCGGTTTCTAAAGGTCACAAAAAAAATCAATCATGAACTTAAAAACGCTTTCCCACCGGGCGGAATAACCGTTACCATGACAACCGCTACACTTCATGAATTTCATGTGTAATGTTTATAGAAAATGAAAGCTGACAAACTTAAATAATAATAATAATTATTATTATTATGGGTGACGCCAGAGCTATGACGTCATGGCCCTCGCTCTGATAATGCTGTTTTAATAGTGATGATGTCATAAATGTGCAAGGGCCCTCTTGTTCTTCCAATGATTTTTTTATTAGTATTTATCATCAAAGGCCTTTTGGGATTCTTGTGTTTGTGTGTGTGTTATAGTGGTTAACGCTGTTGCCTCACACCTCCTTGGTCCGGGTTCGATTCCCGCTTCAGGGTCAGTTTGCTTTCTTACCCTGTGCTTGGTGAATGTCCTGCGTTTTCCTCCCACAGTCCAAAGACATGCGTATTAGGCTAATTGCCGTTTCCGTAGTATGTGTGTGCCCTGGCACCCTTGTGCCCTAAATCTTTTGAAATAGTCTTCATACCCCCCCTCCTCCCCCCGTGACCCTGTAAACAGGATGAGTGAGTGATGAGACAGTATTCCCGTGTCATAACATACATATGATAACCTGGTCACTCTGTACATTTTGGTCGTCAGCTGACTTCATTTTATTGCCGCATAACGTTTCCGAGCCGAGACCTGAGCCGGTCGACATTATACATGTACATTATACATGTTTTTACCCTGACGCACCCATTGCTTTGTAATAGGGTTAATCTGAACATAACCTTTTTTCTCTAATCCCTCGAGTTCTCATTACATTGTGTGCTTACCACAATGACTTTCACTATTAAACATAGCTCTGGTTTCTACTCTTGTTTTTTTTGTTTTGTTTTTTTACAATACAACTTCACTTAGGGTTTAGGTTTGAAGGTTCAGTACTGCCCGTCCAGGTTTTAATAAAACATATTTGCTTGATAGAGTACTTTATTAATCCCAAAGGGAAATTGTAATGTTACAGCAGTCGGTTCACAGATAAGCAAAAATGACAATTAGAAAAGGGTAAAAAATAGCCAAACAAAAAAAACAACTGATGATTCTCCCATATTCAGGGTCGCGGGGATCTTTGAGCCTATCCCAGGAGTCTTAGGGCATGAGGCAGGGTACACCCTGGACACGGTGCCAATCCATGGCAGGGCACACACACACAAACACACTCACATGTCTTTGGAATGTGGGAGGAAACCGGAGTACCCGGAGGAAACCCACCAAGCACGGGAATCGAACCCGGACCCTGCCGCCTAAACTGATGATTCATTGTTTACAATTTAGGTGCGGTACAAATGGTGTAACATAATAAGAATATACTGTTTCTACAGTTTTACTTAACATGATCTTACATAAAATGTACATGATGATTATGTATTCAGGTGGGAACTTAAGTGACTGTAGATAAGGTGCACCAGCAAGTTGAAATATAATAAAGTAATTTTAGCCTCGCATTGCTAAATCATGAATGAACTGCGATTTTTGGAAAGCTGAGTTAAATTGCACATGCCACACCCACCTGACGTGCGTCTTGAGAGGGTTACATTTCTATGGTTTTCGGACTATAGATCATTATCATTTTTTTTCTTCATTGGTTAATTATTATGTAATAAGGTCAATGTTAGATTTTGGCCTGGTATTAGTAATCATGTAAATGAAAGGCCCTCATAAGGATAGTGAGACACTTGTGTGTGCATAAACAAGAACATCTGTTTTCGGTCTCTGTGTCCATTTGCCGTTGAGCAATTTAGTTGCGAAGTCATATTATTTCCATGTGTGTGTGTGCAAACTGAAGCTTTTTTTTTTTTTCTAGTGGAAGAGCCAGTGATTAAACTGTGTGGGGGAACGTAGACTTCATGAAGGGGCCTGAGAGAGGTAGCAACCATGTAATTAAGGTTTACCACGGCTCAGTTCATGCATGGTGCTAATATGCATTATAGGTAGTTGAAGCACTAACGGATACAGGTGTGAACATGTTTAAAATCCGGTCTTTATGTTCCGAATGCTCGGGAACATGCGCGGAATTTTGGGACGCATTGTAACCACATCACTTGTAGCGTAAACAGTAAGGAGTCCCGATGCGTCCTTGACAACATCAAAGGACCGCCTTATCGCTGTGTTGCCAGGTCTGTGGTTTACCTTTGAACTTAAAAAAAAAAAGTTTTAATTGAGCTACTTTTGAAGTGTCCAGGCATGAGGATAAACTGTATTTATTAAATCTCTACATTTCTTATTCCTATTCTCAGCGCTAAGCGTTGCTTATTATTATAATGAATGCATGATAGTTTTACTGTTGCATTGTTGGACCCTTGGTCAAGGCCCTTAACCCGTCGCCCACATAAGCATTGGAAAGGGATGTGGAATCAACTGAGGTGAAGGATGATCTGTGAGAACATTGTAGAGTGGGCAGTGAAGGGACGGGACCGAAACTGGGATGCTGGGAGAACTGACCATTTGAACCACAGGCTTCTTTCTATTGATGACGGAAAAAAAAATCCATTAATTCCCACCGTTATTCCTTTTTTAATGAGAATATACAAGATGATTTTTCAAACCACGGTGAAATAACTAGGCTCTTAAGAAAAGTGCGTCATATTGCTTCATTAAGGAAAATAAATGGTTCATGATGAAAAAAAAAAGAGACCACTACAAATTTACTCCAGAAAACTTCTGGAATGGCATCAAGAGGATGATGGATGCTCACCAACCATCAAGCAAAGCTGAGCTGTTTGCGTTTTTGCGAAAAGACTGGTATAAAAAGTTACCCTACAGCAACGTGAAAAACTGGTGGAGAGCCGAAAATCATGAAAAAGCTGTTATTGCTAATTATTTGCATTTTTCTTTTTTTTAACTAAATTATTAAAGCCCTGCAAATACTGCATAATCTTAGGTTATTTTTGATGTGTTGTGATGATGTCATTTCTTTTAAATATACACTCTAAGTAACAATAGTTATATTTTGAGAAAGTTATTTAGGAGAAATATTGTCAGCGGTTCTCCAAAAAAATTTATCAAAACTGTTCATCTCACCAACACGTGTACCTGTAAGGACAAAAA
>JAQQZT010000021.1:12292263-12309055 GCA_030068275.1 Clarias platycephalus
GGGTCAGAGCGCAGGGTCAGGCAGCCAGCTTAGGAGCAGCGCCTCCTGGAGCAGATAGGGTTAAGGGCCTTGCTCAACGGCTCAACAGTGGCAACTTGGCGATGCTGGGGTTCGAACCCCCAACCTTCCGATCAGTAACCCAGTAACCCACAGCTTTAACCAACTGAGCCACCACTGAAAGAGAAAGAGAGGGCATGGCCCGCAACTTTTAAACCTTGTAAACTTGCCTTGCCTGGTAGAATTTAACAGTTCATTTCATTTCTACTTAATTGCTTGCTGTTCTTCTTTCTCTGTCTAGATGTCAACCTCTCCACCTTCCTCCCCTCACCCCCACGGGTGCTTTCCTGTTCCCTCTCCATGCTCTACAATCCCCTCTCCACCCATTTCTCCTGTGAGGTCAGGGGCCGTGATCTTTCGCTCTCCTGCCACACGCCACCTCGCCCACCTCGATGCCTGGAGGAGACACAGCTGGGAGCCGGGCGCAGTCGTGCAGGGAAACCCACCCAACGACACACGCAGGTACACTCACACCCACACACTTATTCACCCACCGTGCATGGATGGACATGGCAGTGTGCACTTTTAATTGGTTCATATTATCGAACACAGGTTTGACCACTTTACCTCTTTCCCTCTCCATCTGTCGGTCTCTCTTTTGTTCTCTCACACTGGCAGTGTCAGTTTGGAAGATCTGGACGCGGAGGAGATGGCGTTGGTACTGGGTGGTGCTCTGGGCTGCAGCAGAGCTCGAAACATGCGTAAGTCTGTCACTTGCGAAGGCTCTTTGTCCTCACTTACTGAAGAGGAAGCTGGGATTGAGACACAGCCACAGCTCTGCTCATCACTGGAGGTGTGTACTGTGTGTGAATGCTGTACACTGTTTACACTGTAGGTTTTTAATAAGATAGACGAAGCCCAAAGCCCTCTTGAACTAGGGGGCAATGAACGTGACAGTGGAAAAACAAGCGCTCATTTAAACATGCTTTAAAAAAAACGTTTTTAAAAGCTGAATCAAGAAATGTATTCTAATGCTCACACTTGAAGTTAGTTCAATAAATATTCCTTTGGCTTTTAGTCAGTTAAAGTACATAATATAGTATTTACAGTATTTGTTATTGACCTAATACAATGTTCAAACGTTGCAGTCCTATATTACTAGGGTGAGTCAAAAAATATCTGCAGTCCTTATATTATTATATTAGAACTTCTGTTGATCTTATCAGCGCTTTCCCTTTAAAGCTTCTGTCTCCAGAGCAGCGTGCAGTGATTAGTTTTTTGTGGTCTGAGGGTGTACCTGGTGTTGAAACAACTCACAGAAGAGCATAAACAGAAACTCTTGGATATCTGCAAACAAAATTTAGACCGATACTCGGTTGTTGAAAGTTTCTTAAAGAGAATCATTCCTGGTGACGAGACACGGATTCATCAGTATGAGCCTGAGACTCGGAAAAGTATAGAACAGAAACCATTAGCTGGAAAATAATGCTTACAGTTTTCTGGGATTCTCAATGACCAGTTTTGGAACAATTACAATAAAAAGGTGCAACAATCAACAGTGCTTGTTACTTTGAGATGCTTATTGAAGAGCTGAAGCCTGAACTTCAGATTAAACGCAGAGGACTGATATACAAGGGTGCTGAATCTTACATGATGATGAATGTTTGCGCACTTCTGCCCATAGTCAACACTCTGCAAAAACTTTGTTTTGAGGTGTTAAAGCATCCTCCCTATAGTCCTTATCTCGCTCCATCAAACTTTCACCTATTTGGTCTTCTGAAAGTAGCCTTACAAGGACGAAGATTCACTTCTGCTGAAGAAAGGAAGACAGTGGTGCATTCCTGGCTCGTAGCTCAGCTTAAAACATTTTTATTGTGTGAATATGAAAGCTTGTTGACAGATGGACAAAGTGTATGGAAAAACAGGGAGATTATGTCGAAAAAGTATTTTTTTGTCTTTTCTAAAAGTTAATTAAAATAAATTCTTCACCCTCATATAAATCTGGAATTTAATAAAAATGTACCCAAATGTATGGTCAGCGGTTGGCAGGTAGAGAAAACACATGATGTCTATTTGAGACTGTTTTCGCATTGTCTCTAACATTGCCAAATTAACATCAACACGATATATTGACAAATAAACAAATTAGGTAAATGCTGGTTCATATTATCACAGTTGTTTGAAATGGTTCTAGTCCCTACACCAGTAGATCTTCGACTCCAGTCGACTGTTGGCTGATGTCCAACACAGTTTGGTGATTCTTCTGCTCAAACACAGCTGAGTCAACTAATCTGTTAATTCCCAGGTTCAGTGGGTTTGTTTAAGTGTTGGCGAATTACAAACTGTGCTGGACAGGACTGGCTGTCATCATCGAATACGTAATGGCTCTAAAATAGCTAACTAGTTTAGTGGTTAACTAAAATAGCTTTAGTTAACCACAATGAGATTAAATTATCTTACAAAGGCTATCATCAAAAATGCTTGGTCGATTAATGTTAATGTTTTTGAAAACAGGCCTAGTTAACGTGTTTAGGGAATTATCAAGGAGCAATCACTTTCTAACAATAAATAGCGTTTTACAACATGCAAATGTGTATAAAACTCTGACTAACCTTGTGCTTTGTCAGAGCCATACTGTTATAGCAAATTAATCACCTTCTGACCAATCAGGTTTCAGAATACACTACTGCTATGGTGTTGTTAATTATGTGTTAATTACATGGACTGTAAATTTAGGAGCAGGCAAGTCAGATGTACAGCTGCAGTGTCTCAGCTCCAAGCCTCTGTGTGATGAGATGCACCCCCAAATCTTCTGCTCCTCGTCCTCGCTCATACTGCTATGGTAAGGAAGCATTGTTTTCCACTTTGTCTTTTCTCCTGACCCACCTTCTGACCTTTTGACATCCCGAAAGGTCCTTTCGAATACCTGTGGAACCAGGGGAACTAATCTAGTTTTAGTCTTTACAATTGCGCTTGTTAAAGTTAAACTGCTAAAAAATGAAGAAGCAAATTTCACTGATAATATTTTGAAAGTATCAGAATACACAATATATTTTTTGTTCCCAGATCAAAATGCAGAAAGCATCCTGTACTCCCAAGGCATTGGCTCAACTCAGAGGTGTGTAAACTGAAACGTTTTCATTATGTTACTGTTCCGTTGTTATAACTTATCTTCCCAGAGTCAAAGATTAGTCTCAGTATTAGTAGTAGTGGGTAGATCGAAGCAGATGTAAAATAATTATTAGTAGAAGACAAGGTAGTAGTATTAGAAGTCGGAGTAGAGGAATTAGTATTAGTAATAATTCTAGTAATAATAATCATATTAGTAGGAGAAATTGTTGGGGTAATATTATTAGTAGTAGAAGCAGGAGTGGCAGTAGTAGGAATAGTAGTAGTACAAGCAGAGGTTGTTAGCTCTTTTCCCTCAGTAAATGATTAGTATTGATAGGAGTAATATTAGTAGCAGGGGTAACGGAAGTAGATGTAGTATTAGTAGGAGTAGATTCAGTTGCATCAGTTGAAGGAATACTGCAGGTTTCAGTATTAGTAGAAGGAGTAGAGGTAGTATTGATAGTTGGAGTAGATATATTAGTATTCGTAGTAGGAAGAGTTGAGGTACTGAGTATCAGTAGTTTGATTTGAGATCAGAGAGTATACTGTAGGTAGTAGTGTTAGGACCAAGAGTAGACGTAGTAGTATTTATTACTAGTAGGGGTAGACATAGTAGTATTACTACTATTAGGAGTAGAGGTTGTAGTATTCATTACTATGGTAGACAGTTGCATAACTAGTGGGATTTGGAGTAGCAGTATTAATAGTAAAAGCAGAGGTAGTAGTATACATCGTTGAATTAGAGGTAATAGTATTAGTAACTAGAGACTGTAGTATTACTGGTCAAGGTAGAGGCTGTAGTATTCATTACTAGTGTGTGGTATACGTAGTTGTGTCACTAGTGGGATTAGAAGTAGCAGAATTACTAGTAGGAGTAGAGGTAGTAATGTTAGTAGTAGGACCAGAGGTAGTAGTAGTATGGATAGTCTAGTAATTAGTGGTAGTAGTGTTAGAAGTAGGTGAAAGATAGCAATATTACTAGTGGGATTAGAGACAGTAGTATTCATTTCTAGTGGGGTAGACAGTTGGATGACTAGTGGGAGTAGAGGTAGTAATGATAGTAGAAGTTTAATTATAGGTAGTAGTATTACTAGTGAGATTAGTGGTAGCAGTATTACTAGTAGGGGTAGAGCTAGTAGTAAAAGTATAGTTGAATTGAGGTAGCAGTTTTACTGGTATGAGTAGAAGTACTATAATTAATAGTCAAACTGGGACTCGTGATGTAATTTCCCCGAGGTGGCCACTAAAGTGATCAGAGGTAGTTATTCCACTGACTTGGAGTCACTTGATGTTTAGCGAGTAGCTAGTGAAGATGGGTTGAAGGGAGGAATTTATATATTTTTATTAATGAGCTCCTACTTTAGTACAGCATGTCATGCTAATGGAAAAGACTTAAATAGCACATACTCTTCTACTAGTTTAAATGTGGCATGTTTCAGTGTTATGACTTATAACATTTCTAAATGGCACACAAGATTAGATTTTGTATCGACTTGTAAAACAAATTAATTAAAAAATAGAGGAGCTAAATACAAATATATACCAAATAACCTGATGTGATGTGGTGGAAGTAAAGGAGCATTAGGAGAAGGAATAGTAGGAGTTAGCAAATGGTATTCTTTGTAGTAATATAATGTATGATAGTAGTAGAAGGAGGAGGGCCGGTCCTTTTTTTTTTTATTGCTCCTGGGGTGCCTGTCTCTCAGATGATGTCATTTTAGTTTGATAACAACTTCAATATGTACCATCAATTATTCTAGGAAGACAGTGTTAGGCTAAGTGTAGATCCCTAGATTATCTTTAAGTTTCTCTGTCCCAGTCTAGACCGTAATCTTCGGTGGGATGTGGGGAGCGAGACAAATGGAGAAACGGATGAAGATAAAGGCAACCCTTTTGTCCGAACATTCAGCTTCCTGTGCAAGATGACCTCCATTCGGAAGGTACGACCTCAAAAGTCATTCTGTAATTAGAGTATGTCATGACACACCGCTCCGGGCATGCCTTCTGTGATTCAAGCAGTTTTAAGTGTAATACTGGTGTTTACCAGCAGTGGGCAGAATAACACTGAATACAGTAAGAGTAACAAGAAATACTCCCTCTCTCATTCACACACACATTTCCACACCCACACACACACACCTCATCTGTTCACTTCTCCAGTTGACTGATGAGTCAAACGACAGTTACTCATTTTTGTCTGCAAACCAGGCTCTTACTCATAATGCTTATTTGCAACCGCAAGCAGGAAATTCATTTAAATCTACTAAGAAATGGAATTTGAGTGTAAGTCAGACGATCAAGAAACTTCTGTTTAAGCTAGAAATGTGTGTACTTTTTACTAAATGTTCTAAATGTGGGAAAATTTTATTAGTTCCAGGTCTAGACACACGATCAGCAAACGTAAAAAGATGTACATTTTTATGTTATTTTATGATTTAAACTTCCCGAAAGCTGACCAAATCAAAATACTTTAAGTAAAATACTTTGCATTTCCATCAAATTACAAGGAAAATCAAACACCACACCATCTTTATTACTTAAATGTTTTATGTATATAATGTATATAGTGTGAAATTAAATACTGTGTATTGATCTTTGTCATTCTTTCACTATAAACTTCATAACACGTATACTTTAGTAAATTTTCTAACTATGGATAATTAAAATGGAATGTCACATTCATTCAATTATAATTGAGAAAACCCTCTTTTAGACTCTTCTTTTTTTAAGCCATTTTTAGACATTCGGGTGGGTCTCCAGTGTGCATGTACAGCCATAAAACTTTTCCCCTAATGTGACCTCATGTAAGAAGAACTCCTCAACTAGCTTGTCGGGTGGGGGCGTGGCTCAGCAGCATCTCATTTACATGAACACTGAAATGGTGCATTTGAAAAAGGAGTGAAACAGATGGAGATGAAAATTAATTTTGTGAGTGATATTTCAGCTGGATCATTGAGAGCTGTGATAACTTTAAATAAATAGTTAAGAACGGGACCTTGAAAGCTGCTGGGTTGCAAACATCCCGCTTCGATTTGAATTTCTATATTATCAAAAGCCCCTATTGTCCTGGAGTTTTAACCAACTAATTTAGTGTCATTTACCACACATACTTTATGTACTTTCTGTAATTTACTGTAGGGTTCTTTAGCTTACGAAGCTTTTCTGTTCAAGTCAAACTGGGACTCGTGATGTAATTTCCCCGAGGTGGCCACTAAAGTCGTTCCCATTAACATTCAGCAGGTGAAACCACTAAGACTTTTAAATTAATGCATAACTTGTAGCCTACATGCACATGTGTGGAAACTGTACACACAATCATTCTCAGGAACTCGGCTGGGAGTTATTGACGCATCCCCCATACAGTCCTGACCTCTCTCCAAGCCATTTCCACATGTTTGGGCCATTAAAGGAGTTCCTGGGAGGCCAGCATTCCGAGTACTCAGAAAGCTTTCTACCTTGATGGTATCCAAACACTGGGAAAAGTGCATTAGTGTTGTTAAGGTAAGGGTAGTAGAACTTGAACGCATCTACATACAATTACAGTTTAATTAACCGAGCCCATCAACAAACTCATCACATGCCGAACTACTGAAGCACTACAAACAGTATTTTTGTACACAAAAAAACCCTACTGTCCCTCACTATTTCCCATGAATTATCAAGACTTGTGAAGACCTGCCATGATTTCTCACCTGATTACAGCGACACGGATAGCTGAGTTTTTTTGTGACAACAAAAGATATGAATCTGCCGCCCACTTCATACACCTTACATGTACAGAAGTATCCATTAGTATCTATTACTATTTAGTAGTCTAGCGTTCAGGAACGAATTTAGCCATCGGAGTGGATTTGCTTCACCCGCTGTATGAAAGATTATTATAAGAGCCTCAGCAGTGACAGCTCAAAAGCATTCAGGTCAACAGTCAGTCAACAGGAAATCTGATCTAGTATGAAGGAGACATGCAGAACCCAAGCTCTGACAAACTTCTTGAAGGTTTTCTGTAAATGTTTACTCAGCTTCATTGTAAGGAGTCTCCAGTATCAGTATCTCTAAGTCGATCCAGACAGGAACGCCTTGAGGACAGGGGACGTTGTGGTTTCTCAGTCACTTGACAAGCTGTGGTTTTTGTCTTATTAAGGGAGCGCTGGCCAAATTTAAACAGGAACTAACTCGTTTCACAGACATTACATAAAAGATGACACGCTGTTCTTTAATAGCTAAAATAAACATTGTTAGCTTTGGCACACTGCTGTGATGGAAGAGAAATGGAACAGTGTTGGACGTGATGCGACTGGAAAATAATCCACTTCACCATTGATTATTTTCCTGTAACAGTATAACCTGTTGCAGTTTTGCTTCTTACATAATACACCCACATATTGTACACCACACACACACACACAAACGCAGGCACCGGGGGACTAGATTCTCATTGCCAGAACTACTGGCACAACACAACAAGACTAGTGTAAGATTAATCGAGATTTATTTTTTACAATGTGATAAATTACACCATGATTTATGTTACAAATCTCTTCAGTCACATTTAATGGACTTGTGTTTGTTTGGGAGAGCATGTGACAAGACGTCCAGAGCGATTCCTTTGTTGTGTATCTTTTTTTAATTCCTCCTCATCCCTATACTTCATGCTCACACACTCACACACACACACACACACACACACACACACACACACACACACACACACACACATGAGCTGTTGAACACTTGATCCGACCTCAAAAGCAACAACACCAGAACTTATGAGAGGAAAAGGAGCATGTGTGAGAAGACAGATGTGTAATGTCTGCCTATTTGCAGTTTAGTTGATTCTCAGTTCCTGTTTGAAAAATCAGCGGGCCTGTGCGCACTAATTAGTCATCAGAAGTATGTGTTATAATTTGGAAGGATGATTATGTAAAACAAGTCAGTGTTCCAGAAGCAGCTCAAACACGAAGCAGAAAAGCTTGGCTTCATTGGAACCATTTTAATATTACAGTTTATATCAACTCTGTTCCCGACACCACTAACCTGTAGGGATTCGAATCGTCAGGGACCAGCTGATACGATATCATCACGATACCTGGGTGACGATTCAATTTACTGTATATTACGGTCACGATTTCCGATTATGTTACGCTTCTGAACAAACATGGTAAATAATTTGCGACTACAACACCAGATGTTGTGCTGCCTGTCAATGTGTAAATAGTTTAGAGTGCGCCACCTGTAGGGTTATAGAGACAAGGCACCATTTTATTACCTCAAATACAAAAGCTCAAATAAAAAAAATTATCCGCACTCCGCTAATATTAAAACTTCTGTTGCCCGCACTGTTTTATCAGCGTTTTACATTTAAGGCTACTCTCTCTCTAGTCACTGCTGTGCAGGTGTGAATGTGTTACATCAGTTCATTTGTTAACTACGGTGAGAGCAAAATGGATTTCCAACTTGTGATTTGCACGAAAGAAGAGCAGCGTGCAGTGATGTGTTATATTTTGGCGGTCTGAGGGTGTACCTGGTGCTGAAACAACTCACAGAAGAACATAAACAGAAGTGATTGGATATTGGTTTTGATACTCTAAGGAAGGTGAAAGTTTCTTAAAGAGAATCGTTACTGGTGAGGAGACACGGATTCATCACAACGAGCCTGAGAGTAAAACGGCAGTGTATGGAACGGAAACATCCTCGAATCGTCCACTGAAAAGAAGTTCAAAAAGTCAACCATCATCTGGGATATAAATTTATAAATACATTAATTTATTAATGCTTACAGTTTTCTGGGATTCTCAAGGGCCAGTATTGGAACAATCGACAGTGCTTGTTACAGTGAGACACTTATTGAAGAGCTGAAGCCTGAACTTTGGATTAATTGCAGAGGACTGATATCCGAGGGCGTCTTGATCTTGCGTGATGATACACGTCTGCACACTTCTGCCCACACTGTCGAGAAAACTGGTGTTAACGCATCCTCCCTATAGTCCCGATCTCACGCTATCAGACTTTCACCTGTTTGGTCCCCTGAAAGCAGCCATATGACGATGAAGAGTCACTTCTGATGAAGAAGTGAAGACAGCGGTGCATTCATTGGCTAACGGGCAAGCCTAAAACTTTTTCAAAATGAGGAAATACAAACATGCCTGTTGACAGATGGACAAAGTGTACTGAAAAGCAATTTTTGAAGAATGATGTATTTGTCTTTTCTGAAAGCAGCCAAAGTAATTTTTGACTCACCCTCATATTTTTCACTTGCGTGTGCGAGGGAAGCGCACACTCTGTAGTCCATTCAGGTCATTTGGATTTAAATAAGCAAATACTTAAGAGCCTTTGGTTTGGGTAATTACTGCAGTGATTAATGTGGTTCAGCTGGCAACTGATCTTTAATCCTAACTGATGCAGTGTGCAGCTTCTCATTTCTTTAAAAAGAAAGATGATGAAATTAAATAACTTGTTTTGGTATTGTTTAAAATATAAGGAATAAATACAACATACTGTAGTTACAGTATGTTATTGGGAAATAATCAGCGTTATGCAGTAACAGTGACTCTCATACAGTATGTCATGTTAAAAAAGTGACAGTAATTTGGCAAACAGCACCGCCTGTCTCCTTTGATTCCCTCCATATGTGAGCGCATTAATACGGTTAATGACGCTCATTACATCAACATACAGTAAAGAAACTAAATAAACACAAAACATGCTGTTTGTTTACCGTCCCACAGTTTTTGCTCGTACAACTCAGTCGTGCTGATATCTAACAGCAGAGCTTCTCATTTAGAGCAATTTTGAAAGTGTATTACATAAAGGAAGCTCAACCTTCAGCACACTGCGTTCACTAAAATAAACAAGGGCTGTAGGTGTAATATGAGCCGAGGTGCTGGTGACACCACCTTAAACGTTTTAATCTGTTACAATAATCTGTTAGGAATCTTATAAGCTTGTGGCAAGGATGAATTCAGTCTGTAATACTAATAATTAATAAATGAATGACTTTTAAACGTGAACCTCAAGCTTTATACTGACAATAGTGTGTAGGTGATGTAAAGAATATCACCGTGAAAGAGCAGAATCTACAAAACTAGACATATTTTTCAGTCATTTATAAGATCAGAAACTCTTTTTGGAGTTTTGGTGTATGTGTGAGTGTGTGTGTGTATGTGCATGTGTGTGTGTTTTTGGCCTGTCATCCTCCCAAGTGATTGATGCCAAAAATGACTGACAGACCTCCTACCTGTGTTTCCACCCACTATAGTCTCCTAGTCTCAGCATGCTTCTACCAGCATTCCTGTACCCAGAACCTATTAAAAAATATTTATATGACTTTGGGTACTGTGTGTGTGTGTGTGTGTGTGTGTGTGTGGGTGTGGGTGTCAGTGTTCTCCATTCTGAATAAGCCTTGTGTTTTTGCTGTCTTAAGTGGAAAATGGGAAGGAGGTGCATGTGGGTGTTTCAACTTTAGCTTCCATTCGTTTACTGCTACACACACACACACACACACACACATAGAGAGAGAAAGAATTTTAAAATTGAAAGCAGTAAAAATTCACAGCTAATTTTGTGTTTGTTTCTTCATTTATTTATTTTTAGTTTTTTGCTTTAAATATATGTTTGGTCTCATTTTTATTATCTTCATCTTATCAATATTATAAGTAACTTCTAAGTGCATTCAGTCTCTCTCTAAATCAGACCCTAATATTCCACTAATAATCACAATCATAGCCCAAAGAATAAAAATGCAAAAAAGTAACATCCAATTCTTAATCCATAGAGTTTAATATGATGTTGGAACAGGAAGGGGCCATCTCCAAACTGTTCCCACAAAGTTGGGAGCATGAAATTGTCCAAATTTTTTTTTCCACTGGAAGTAAGGGGTCGAGCCCAACTCGTGAAAAACAACCCTACACCAGTGCACAAAGTGTGAAAGAACTTAACTGGCCTCAACTGACCTCAACCTGATAGATAGCCTTCTCGCCCAACATCAATGTCTGACCTCACAAATGCGCTTCTGGAAAAACGGTGAAAAAATTCCCATAAACACACTCCTAAACCTTGTGGAAAGCCTTCACAGAAGAGTTGAAGCTGTTATAGCTGCAAAGGGGGCGGGGCCAACATCATATTAAACCATATGGATTAAGAATTGGATGTTACTCAAGTTCATACGCATGTGAAGCCGGGCGAGCGAATTCATTTGGCAAAATGGTGTATCTTCTTTCTGCCATTGTTTGCCCCATATGGAGGTGACATTAGGTGACTTGAGTTTCCGAGAAGGAAATTTAGCTTTTTATTCCTGATGGGTAAACTCCAGAAGAACCTCCCACCAGTCTTCACCTTGCCTTATTTAAGAAGGAGGCACTGGCTGGCTCGCCATTTTATACATAGTAAAGCATCTAATCAATCACAGATGAGACTAAATTTTTTAAATTATTCATAATGCAGAACTTCAGTGTTACATTTAAAAGTAATTGAAGGAAGAATTATTGCTTGCTGCGTCTGACGGCGAGCCCTGAAGCAAGGGGAGATGGACAAACACACATGAACATATGTGTCTGAAGATATCTGTAAAGAGAACATATTTAAGATTTTGGCCAGGTGTGTCGTGTCACCTACATTACAGATGTACATCAAAAGAGTAAAAGTCATTAACATTTAAGTCATAGAGAGACCAAGAGACAGATGATTGGAAACACATATTTTATATTTTATACAAGCTGTTTGTATGTATATTTGTCTGGACAGGGGCTATAGGAAGTATAATCATATGATAAGGAATGAGGAAGCGCAATGAGGGAGTTGTTTTATGGAGATAGAGGCAAGTTCACACAATATCAAAAAATCCTACTTTATCGTAAACCCTACGTTATCAAAAACTATTCTTCTACTCAGCGACCATGTAAACAGTTAAGCTGGAATCTCTAATTGTAATGATTGCAATCGTATTGAAGAAATATTGTCCGTGTAAATACAAATACTGTTGATCAAATCATTATTACTCACCCACTCATCGTCTATACAGCTTTATCCTATATACAGGGTCGGCCTGGAGCCTATCCTAGGAGACTTCGGGCACAAGGCGGGGTACACCCTAAACAGGGTGCCACTTTATAATCCCATGGTCTTTCCTGATTTGTATTTCTTTCTACACTGTTAAACAATCCTGAAGGCATCCAATATATGCAATAATCTCCTTTGAACAGTTGATATTGAGTTGTGTTTGCTACTTATGCTCGCTCTGTCAAGCCTTCATAATCTGAGGTGCTGTTAATTGGTGATACCCCTGTGCTTTCTTGGTTACTGCAGAGGTGCTGAGAGTCCAGGGAAGGTATCAATACTCGCACCAATCTGAGGGACCTAAACCTTTCGACACTCTCCAAAGGTTCTTTGTGGATGTGCAATTGAGAGCAATCACTATGGATTCTTGTGAAGTACACACTCTCTTTTGTTTGATCGACATTGAAAGACATATTGTTGTCCCTGCACCAGTCTGTGAGCTGCTCCACCTCCTCTCTTTGTATGCTGATGAGGCCCACAACTGTAGGGTGATAATGTGATCCGAGCTGTATTTTTCAGCACATTCGTGAGTCAGCGGTGGGCCGAGTGCACGTCCTTGGGGAGCGCTGGCGCTCAGAGTGTTGGTGCTGGAGGCGGTGTTGATAATCCTAATGCACTGGAATCACCTAGTCAGAGAATCCAGCATCCAGAAGTGCTGAAATCCAGAGTTGCTGTGGGATGATTATATTGAACGTTGAACTGAAAGTCTGTAAATGGTTTTCTTTTTGGTCCATGTGTAGCAGAGACAGGTGAATGACATCCAATTAAATTCCATTTTATTTGTATATAATTTTTAACGATGGTCATTCATAAATGGTCATACAGAATCAAAGGAATGGTATGGAAATGCGTGTGAAATGGTCCCTGATGAGTAAGCCGAGGGCGACAAAGGCAAGGAAAAACTCCCTGAGAGGGCAATATTAAGAAACTTCACGAGGAACCAGACTCAACAGGAAACCCATCCTTGGGTGAAATGGATAGCAGGAATTGTTGTGCAGTCACTGTGTGACAGTCAGCTGGAAGTTCAATAACAGATAACAGATGATGTCTAAGTTAGTACAGGTCGTTATTGCAGGCTCAGGTAGAATGTATAAAATTCCAGTCCTGAAATGTCAGATATTACACTCGGTGTGGTGGTCTTCGTGTGTTTCATGACGACACTTTATGTTGTTTGGCATGAGAGGTAATAGTAATTGAGTTAGAACCAAGACTGTCTCTTTGGGTAAAGAATTGTTAGCTTAGGGAGATTTTGAAGATGTCTGTTAGGACCTCTGCAAGCTGCTCAGCACATTACACATCAAGTATGTTGGCAGGAGGGGTAGACTTCCTTGGGTTGACCCACGGTTGACATCTAGTACAATCAGACGGAGTGCTTGGTTGGTGGTCTTTCATGCCAGCGTCATGAAACACTGATATCACAGACATGTAATATAGCTTTATAGTCATTGATCAGGTCAGTCTTGAATGTCTTGCCCCAAATGGCAGTTGTCCTTGGTGTTTGAGAAGTCTCTTTGATCATTTTGCCTCTGTGAGAGCCTGGGACAGATCTTGGTCTTAGAGAGCTGCCTTGACATCTGACCAGAAAGCTGCATTTCAGTTTTTTGTAATAGTCCATGCACTTTTGCTTTCATCCATATGGCCTTGAAGGAATTCACATCCTCTATGCACTTGCTAATGTAACCAGTGACTGATGTTATATACAGTATGAAGACACCTATATAAAATATAAGGGCACCACTCTAAACATGGAAGGATAGTTTTATTAGATGGCCTTGCATGATATAGCTTTAAGATCAGCAAAATCTTAGTCAGTAAGAAGCACAAAACCTGTTTGCCAAGGTTGGAGTGGAAAAATTCAAGAAGCCTGCATAGAGCCCTGAATTCAACCACAACGGACATGTTTTGGATGAATTGGAATGCCGACTACATCCCAAGCAGAAAGTTCTGGTAAAGTCTAATCCCCCATGCTGTACAGGTTTAAAACTGTGCTTCAACTGTGTTAATATCTTTCTTTACATCTCTAATCTACAGTTGTATAAGAGGACCGAACTGAATGATTAGATTAGGTTAAAGGACAGAGTAGTGATGCTTTGTTGTGGGCTGTTTCTTTGGAAAAAATAAAGAAAACCTTCAGTGGGAATTTTAAGGTGATCTAATTTTGATTAATTTTAGGTGCAATTTAACCATTTCTCACACTTTCAGCCACACGTAATCTTTTGGAAAATTAATACCACAGCTCCTCACATGCAAGGATGAATGTTTTGCCACATACCTGCCTAATGTATTTGCATTTAACTTAATTTCACATAGTTTATTTTTGCATTTGTGTGAAAAAAAAATATTAATTTACATAAATGCACAATTTGGATGCACAGTGCAAGGTCATTAGAAGCTACTGTACTGTATATAAACACACAGTAATCGTGTCCCTGATGCGTTGGCGAAATGTGTTTTTGTTGGGGACGGAATCAAAATAATAAATGAGTTAGTGCCCTGTTTTATTCTTTAGTCAAGTCACTGCAGAACAACTCACTTATTGTTCTTTGAGGACATGCATGCTTTTTCGAACGTTTTTAAAATATTCTAGATTTTCTAGATTTCAATTTTCTATATTTGCAATTAGTGTAACCATTCGCCACTGAAAAAAAAAAAAAACACTCGCTACTGAAAGAAACAAACCGATTAGCTTCAGTCATTGTAATAACGTCACACATCAATTTCCCAGACGTCCATGCAGCCTACAAACGTGGAGGGCATGGACTGCTATTCCCAACAACTCTCTTTTCTCCTGATTACTGACCTGCAACACCTGTGTTTAGTCAGACAGCACTTAATTAAAAGCACTCTGATCCCTAGTTTCAATGCGAAGTATTTCAGCTCTAGTCTGGCATTTCAAGCGTTTATACCATTTTCTACCAGAACCTAATAAATTATCCACTTCACACATAGTACTTCTCAGATATTCCACCTTTGATATCCTTAAGAGCATCTGTGATTGAGCTACAATATGGTCATATCAAAAGACTTTCTGTAACAATGATGTACAAGGAATATCATAACCACTGCATTTAGTTCAAGCACTCCTTATAAACAATTCTACAAATCTGCTTCTCAGTTAAACATTTTTAAAAGGTTTTCTTAGGCACGTGAAAGCTCCAAAGTTCCATGTTTTCGTGGAATGTTTTTTGACTAATAAGATGACAATATGGATTTTACATAAAAATACACTGCAGGGCCAAACAAAAGTCTCACAATCTAATATTTCATCGGACAGCCTTTTGCTCATTCCAACCAAAGTTGAATTAATTTCTCTTATCTTGGATTGATGAACCACTGCGTAAAGTCTTCTCCCCCACATCTCAAAGCTTCTCGATGAAGTTCAAGTCTGGACTCTCTGGTGGCCAATCCATGTGTGTACTGTAAATGATTTCTCATGCTCCCTGAACCATGATGAATCCTGGAATCGTCATCTTGGAATGTGCCCGTGCCATCAGGCCAGAAAAAGTCCATTGATGGAAAAACCTGCTCGTTCAGTATATTAGGTAGTGAGCTGACCTCACTTTTATACATTGACCACATGACCTTTTTCCAATGCTCCACAGTTCATTCTCCATAGCATAGTTAAGCCTTTTTCTCCCAATTAGCCTCACTGATCAGTGGTTTTCTTAAGCCTACACAGCTGTTTAGGCCCAGTCCCTTGAGTTCTCTTTGCATTGTGCATGTGGAAATGCTCTTACTTTTACTATTAAACATACTGTAGCTGTTCTTTCACTGTTCATACCACAGTTCTTTCTTAAAGATGATGGTTCACTTCTAATTTTTAATATAAATGTGTTAGACAGTTCTTAATGCAATTTCAGTAGTTTTACCAATTTGATCTTATGAAATAGAGTAACATCTTTGCCACAACCACAGGATTTGTCTCCTGACATGGTTGTTTCAGAAATGCATCTGTTAGGGTTAAATAATTTGTCACCAGCTGAACTATATTTATTACTGCAGTAATTATCCAATGGAAGGCCTTGAATTATTTGTTTTGGTAAATCAAGTCAATGACCTTGGCCAGTATTTATCTGAACATAGTATTTCACCAATTGATGTTTTATTTCAGGTGCTTGCAAAGAGAGGCAAATGTGAATGCTACAATCTACTATTTGGCAGCTCTTTTCACTGTAATTTCCGCATTGTATGTGCTATTTAAAGGATCAGAATAAAAAACACACATTGCATCCACTTTCCCACTTTTATGCATGACATGAGTTGCTAAAACTGTAATGGATTTGGCTCTCAGCATTTCTTTTACACTTTTTAGTATTTTTCTTTTCTTTTTCTCAGTCAATAACAACCTGTCCTTGCAAACCCTTCCAAATGCCATTGACAGCTATATATACATACTCAAGTCAACTAGAAACAGATGCCTTTAATTAGTTCTGAGCAATTAAGTGGCAGCATCCAGCAAGAGGCGTGACTTGGAGAACATCATAGATGTGGTTTTCCTTCACTTGAAGGGTTATGGGCGGCACGGTGGTGTAGTGCTTAGCACTGTCGCCTTGCACGGCAGGCTCGATTCCCGGCTCTGTGTGCATGGAGTTTGCATGTTCTCCCCGTGCTTGGTGGGTTTCCTCCGGGTACT
>JAQQZT010000021.1:12309155-12343251 GCA_030068275.1 Clarias platycephalus
AGTTTCCTGGGATAGGCTCCAGGCCCCCACGACCCTGTATATAAGGATAAAGCGGTACAGAAAATGAATGAATGAATGAATGAAGGGTTATTCTAAGAATGCTTTTAACTTCAATTCCTGTCCTCATGCACAACAACAACTGATCTGTTGCTCACTAACATCTACGGGCTGATATTATTTTGGATAAATAACATTCACCAGACCAGACTAGTGAGTGTTTCACTGTAAACAACCCCAAATATGTAGTCTCAGATACAAACCTGTATAAATGACTAATAATTTATCATTTAAACTGATACTTTTAAAAGCTTTAAAAGTTTCATAAGTAGGACTACATTAGCCAGAACTACAGAATAAAGCAACACATACTATAAATGGTTTGCCTTTCATGCAATGTCCTTCACTTCTCCTGCATGGAAGGACAGCATTCCCATAAATGAGCTGATGTTGGGGACCAGTCTCCAGATCTGAACTATATTGAGCTGTTGTGGGAGCAGCTTGGTACAGTATGGTACCAAGGAAGAATTAAGACAATCTATCTCGTGGGAGACGCTTCAACAGTTGATAGCTAGAATGTCTGCCAGGCTGTAATTGCTGCAAAAGGTTTTTTTGATGAAGGCAACGTTTGAAGAACACATTTATCATTTCCATCAAAATCATTATTTGTAACTCTGACAGTGTCAGCATGTCTTGTTCTTTTGCTATATTTTCTATTCCGACTAATTTCGTGTGTGTTTTCTTGGAAAACAATAACATTTCTGTAAAAGTGATCCCAGACTTTTGAGCGTTAGTGTACATGAATGACTACTGTCCTGTTTCTTTGTTGTGTATTCCAAGATGCTTTCTAAACACCATATTTCTCTGAATGAATGTAGCCTTCCTGTCAGGTTGTGGTTTTCTGTGGCCTAGTGGTTAGAACGCTCGGCTTAAGATCGTATGGCTGCAAATTCAAGTCTTGTTCAAGCCTATAGATGCAAGGTAACATGTCTGGCATCAAGTTGTATAATTTTGTACCAGCTGCAAGGCTGGGAGGTAAACAAACATGTTGTGCGATACGGTCTTGTGGAGTAAGCCAGCCTCAAATTAGCCTGGAGGGACATCACCTTACTTGTCAGATCGGTGATATGTACAGAAAAAACTGCCATAGGAGAGTGGACCATTGGAACTCATGCAGAGATTAATGGGATAAACTGTGCAAAACTGGTTGGCATTGTTGCCTCAAATACCCTAGGCGAGGTGTACCTCAGTGGTTAAGGCATTGGACTACTTCGGGAAGGTCTGTTGTTTAAACCCAGCACCATCAAGTTGCCACTAAGCAAGGCCCTTACCCCTTAATTGCTCAGATGTAAAATGAGAAGTCGCTCTGGATAAGGGCGTCTGCAAAATGCTGTAGATGTAATTTAAATCCAGAGTTGTGGATTTGAATCTCGCCTCCTGTCTCTATGCATGACGTCTCTGTGTCCTTGGTGGGTTTCCTCAGGGTACTCTGGTTTCCACCAACATTCCAAATATATGCATCTAGGCTGGAAAATGTTTTCAGTTGTGGCAGGATGTACGACTCCAGGCCCTCGTGACTATACATGGGATGTAAAGACTTTTAACAGCGACGAATGAATTGATTTGTAAATTAATATAATGAATTGTACCATCTTGTACTCTTATGACCACAGAGTATTACTGAGAAAACAGAAGCATCTCTCTCTCTCTCTCGCTCTCACACACACATTTTCTCTTGTCTGCTACGGAATAGCTCTGAAGAGCAGCTCCTTGATGGAGTGGTAACCCACGGCAACGCTCTGCTCTCAGTCTCTCTCTCTTCTTCATATTCCCTGTCTTTATCTAAATCTCTCTCGCACATAGAAAGAAGAGTTAATATAGGATAATGTCCATTTTCATAACCAAAGTAAACTAAAGAACTGTACTCAATAATTTTGACCGCCCAAAGCATGATTGCACTGCAGTCACACTTACATCTTTCAGGTCTAGAAGCCATAATCTGTATATAAAGATGGATGTACTGTAATATTATGTAATATAATATAATTCGCTACCATTAACTTTATGTATTAATAATTCAATCCACCCTATATAATTTTCTTTAACACTATGTACAGTACTGTAGCGTACTAATATTTATGTCCATTATGTCTATCCACTCAGTATTGTTTTAGCCAAAAATGCCATTCCTAAATAATTCCACCAGTCTATAGACTGCAGTATGAGTCAGACTGCTACAGTATGAGCACTGTGAATGCACAGTCACACCTCTCAGCCCAAGTCAGGCTTTTAATTTCTCTCCACACTTCTTGTATTGATTGGGGGGATTTAATTAGGTAATAAATAGTCTTTCCTATATGATGTAACTAAAGAATGATTCATTGTGCAATAGCTATTAAATAATACCTAATATTTTGTATGTGTGTGTGAATGCAAGAAACAGCAAGAGCAGAGCAAGAGAGAAAATGCTGAAACACTGTGTGGAAAACCACCCACAGAGCAATCTGTCCTGTTCTGAGAGAGAGAGAGAGAGAGAGAATGGTGGCTCAAGTTGAATCGCTGGTAGTGTTCACAGGGTGAGCGATCCTCACTGCAGATCTCACAAGAATAGTGTGTACAACATGTACTGTGACCATCAGCTCTAACAGCAAAAAAAGAAAAAGAAAGAATGCCCCTGCTCCTTAGTTTAATCAAATCAACATCATCTGCGTTTGAAGGTGATGTAAAGGTACAAAAATGTATTATTAAATGTTAGAATAATATGATCAGCCAGTGAATCGAATAATTTTAATATTAATCATTATATTGACACATGTCAATGTGTGGGATATTTTGGGAAGCAAGTAAACAGTCAGTTCTGGAGGTTGATGTTCTCAAACCAGGAAAAATGGGCAAGCATAAGGATCTGAGAGACTTTAACAGGGCCACATTGTGATGGATGAAAAGCTCAGGTCAGAGCATCTCCAAAAACGGCAGGACTTCTGGGGTGTTCCTGCTATGCAGTGGTTAGTACTTACCTAAAGTAGCCGAAGAAGGACAACCGGTGAACTGGTGATAGAGTCATGGGCCAAGGTTCAAGCAAGACCAAGGCACAAGGTTCATTAATCTGCATAGGAAGTAAAGCTAGCCTGTTTGTGTCCACAAAAGAGCTACTTTAGCACAATTTGCTGAAAAAGTTACAGTATTTCTGGCAGTGGTAGGAAGGTGTCAGGACACACAGTGCGTCACAGCTTGCTGTGTGTGTCTCTGAGTAGCCACAAACTGGTCTTAGTGCCTATGCTGACCCCTGTCCACTGCTGAAAGCTTATACAATGGGTAAGTAAATTTCAGAATTGGATCATGGAACAATGGATAAAGGTTGCCTGGTTTGATGGTTCATGTTTTCTTTTATATCATGTGGAAGGCTGGGTGCGGGTGCCTTACTTACCTGAGCTCCTGAGTGCTTCCCAGGAGGCACAATGGGAAGAAGGCACCCCGCAAAGACGCATTGGGCAATGATTTGCTGAAAAACTCTGGGTCCTGGCGGTCATGTGGATGTTACTTTGACACTTTGTTGCAGAACAAGCATTTCCTGATGGCACTGGCCCCTTTTAGCATCCTGCAGCACTGCAAATCATTTATGAATTGTTTGAAGAACATGAGAAAGAGTTCAAGATATTGACTTAACCTCCAAATTCCCCAGATCTCAATTTGATTGAGCATGTGAGGGATGTGCTGGACTAGCAAGTCTGATCCATGAATGCCCCACTTTGCACAGCGCACTTTCAGAGGTCAAGTGGTGTTCATGCCTTAATCACATGTACCTACACTAAATCGCTACACTAAATATATTGAATTTGGGTTCATTCTCCAAAGAGGAGGCCTGCCTGAGGTGGAGTTGAAGTTCCAGTTTAGCTATTAGGAGTTCCAATTATTATGAAGAGAAACTTCATAGTACAGCACTCCCTCTTAAACAGTGTATTCAGACTGCTTGTAGATAAAAAAGTATGACGAGGAGCAGTCATCATAACATTATTGCAATTCTTTTCACAAATGAATTCTATACAGGTACAAATATCTGGATGTTTTGCCTCATTAGATGGAGACTATCACTCTGGTTAAGACTCATATCTTAAGAAGTTTTCTGGATTGACATGGACTAGACAGTTAATCGTACTTGCTTTTTTTAAGGCATGACTCTTGAGCTTGACTTGGCCTTCACCTCTTAAGACTGGTCTTGTCAACATCACAGATACCAAGTCGTTATGTGGGTGGTCTTGAATACAGTCTTAGAACCTGGTATCAGCAATCTGCTTGTGTGCGTAATTGACCCGTGGATGAAATACCAGCTGCAGTGCATACCAAGAAGCCTGGGTGTTGTTAACTTTCCTTTCAAATAAAGTAGTACCTCATGACAGTGAATATCTTCATGACTGGCACAGTGGAATAGAGCACACTTGGTGGTGTCAGGTGTACATCATTCAACACTTGAGCGGTTTCCATCTTGAAACTGACTGATTGCCACTTATTATCAGCTTGGGAAAATCTCCCACACACAGTTGTAAACATAGCATACTCATTGCTCCTGAATCATGGAACAAGTCGGAAGATGGGGTGCTAAGGGGATCTTTTATGAAGGACATGGGCTTCTCAGGTGGCTCATCACAGCATTGTTTGCTTCCATGTCTTCCATAGACCTTAAACGTGAATCAGTTGAATTGCATTTTCACCATGTCTTTCAATCTTCAGTAAGCTTTTTTTCAGGTTTGGATTTGACACTGCCAGCCAGGTTGTTGTGTCAGCATCGGCATCACTTTACAGTCAGCATCTGTAAGACGGTTAATGCTGACGCATAGTAGAACATATACTGTAGCTATTACTTTCAGAGCTGTTCGGACATTTCTTACACTGAGTATTAGTGGAAACCAGGAAACTCATACACTTCAACTGCACCAAGTTTTTGTTGTTTTCCTTTAAGCCAATACATTATTTTTTACTTCTGTGATGAAGTAAGTATAGTTTGGACAAATTTTTAACAGTTTTACTAAAAATATATTATTGATATTATATGTTGACACCAGTGAGCTGAAAACCTCCTTTGTATTTACTCTATTTGGTAGGCCTTTTGCATGCATGTGTGCCATACTAAATCCAGAAGCATCCACCCACTTCAAAGTTCTTAGACTCTCCCAATAAGCCCAAGGTCTGAGCTCACTGTTGGCATATGGTCAATGCAGGAAAAAAAGCAACCTACCCTCCAAAAATAAACTTTTTTCCATTTGTCCTCTCCACTTCTCCATTTTTCTCAACACTGTACAACGAGTACGTTATTCTGGTTAATCTCTTCCATTCCCAACCACGGTAATGAAGTGCAGCAGTAGTTATGTTCCTAGATCTAAAGCCTGAGATAGGATATCATTTGTTTATATTAGGGGAGTTTAACTCGGGTGAAAGACGTCATGACAATGCGGCCATACCATCCATTCTGAGTCTGAGTGATTTTATCTTTAAAGTCTTCTCTTCTGTAAGACTTTGCTTTTAGTCAGTCCTTGTAGAGTGTACACTCATGCTTCTCAAGATATCACAATAGAAACATCCTGAACTTTCCATGCTGTACTTGCTCTCCTGTTAATAACAGTGGCCCTAGCTAACTGTGGGCATCTGTAAGCTTGGGTATCTGAAAAATAGATGGATATCACTTTGCACTACACTGTTCTGTATATACCCAGATTTTTTTTAGTTGATTGGGGAAGAAGATGGGGCAAAGTTTTAAAACAATTGACAATTTCTTTTGGTTCCAGAATTTAAGGTTAGGTTTAGATTTACAGTAGGTGTCATGAGTCATTAAGCATATCAGTAAATAATTATGTCAGTTAAAGGTCCTGATAAGAATACTAGGACAAAAACTTTGGTACTTTCAGTGGCTCGTAGCTTTTTAGACCAATCAGCCATAATATAAAATCAATTAAAATTAAGACCACTTAGTCTTTGGATTCCCCTTGTGCCACTGGGGCGTCTCAGGTGTCTCAGAGTATGGCTATGCAGGGGGGCTGGGTGTTGCTCTGGTTTTTGCCACCAAGGTGTTGGCAACGGATTCTTTGGGTGCTGTGGGTGGCAGGGTGGGGTCTCCTTGGATCAGAGTCTATTGACCAGCACATCCTCTGGGTGCTCGACCAGATTTGGATCTGAGAAAATTGGTGGTCGGGTCGGCGGCTTCGATCTCTTTGCCTGCTGGGCTCTGTGTGTGACAGGCTATGGTGTAATGGGTGTCTTTTTTTTCAGCGATTTGTTCTGCATTGGCTTTTCTGTGGGATTGGACCAGACGGGTCTGCCTTTGTCCACTTTTGTCCCTTTGTCCCCTCTGTCACCAGTTTATAGCTATATAGTTGGTGGCACAATATTGCTCACTCCACCTGACGGTTATGTCTGACTGGAATATAATAATGTAGGGTGTCTTACTGTGTCCTGTGCCATCCTAGTGTGCCTAATGGCCACCCCTTCGTTTAAATATCCATGAAGTGAGATGGTTGGTTATAGGTTAGGTTTATATGATTCCATTTTACATTAAACGCGCTAAACAGAGTTAAACAGATTTTTACCCATACACACTATACTGCTTTATCCTCCTACCCTATACATGATGCATTTCATTTTGGTTGGTTTAAACAAAGTTCACTTAAGGTTGCTGAACGCCTACGTGCTATTCTCAATTTGCAAATTGCACATAATACTTTTCTCCTCTGAGCTGCTTCAATGTGATCAGGAAGGCGGGCAAAGTGTGGGGGATTCCAAAGGACTCTCTCAAAAAAAAGGTGAATGTTTAGGAACAAAATATGGTCCAGGAAATCATGACAATCAAGGATCAAAGACTACGCTGACTAAACTGCAGCCTCAGAAAATAAAATACAAATTATGAGATGTATTTTTTTTATGTTGTTATACCAACTGCATTGTATTTATTTGTTGTTGTACTGTATGTTTGTGTGTTGAAACATTATGTGATGCTCTGTTGGCCAGGCCAATGGCTGTTACACCTGCAGGGTCTGCGAACCCGGACCCTGCAGGTGTAAGGCGACAGTGGTAACCACTAAGCCACCTTGCCGCCCCAGATTTAATAATCTACTTTAAAATAAGCTTCTAATAAGTAACTTGCTCATTGTAAACAAACACCTCACCAATAGATATTAATTAGAAAAGCTAAACTGAAAACTAAACTGGGATTAGATCATATTTTTACTGCGCTGAGGAGGTATAAGAATACGCACTGGAGTCGTTTTAAGACAAAACTTCATCTTTATTCGATCTCCTTTTTGATTTCTCATCTGTGACTTACCCCTGATTACCGAACAGGGAGTGTATTTGGCTGACAATGAAAGAAGTATGACTTAGCGTAAACAAGGCATAAACATAAACTTTTCTATACCCTCTCTTTTCCCATTGATTGTAATAAGATGAAATAAGAGCAGATTCAAAATCTAATCTAACCCTAACCCTAGAGATTTTGTACAATTTCCTAATGTTCCAGCGGAAATACCAATACCACACCAAACTAAATTATGTGAAATTACAGTTTAAAAAATAATGAAGGGGTTAATTTTCGTTGTGGGCTTCAACTTGAAATAATAATAATAATAATAATAATAATAATAAAGCTGATCAGCTTATTTTTTATCTTTCTACAAACTCTTTTCCCTTACAACTAGTGTAATTTCATATTCTTATTTCATTTCATCCTAAAACTGTGTGTGTGTGTTTAATTCTGTGTATTCCTGTGTTGAAAAGATGCTCTGTGTCAGTCTCATCATGTTTCTGATAACAGCAGCAGAAGTCCAGGTGAGATAATGCAGTAAAGAAAGAAAGGAAGAGAGAAGAGGATATGACTTTTGTTTCACTTTTGCTCAAACCCAGTGGTGTCGCTCTTTAATCTCAGTGTGTGTGTGTGTGTGTGTGTGTGTGGGCGCGGTTTGGTCTTCGTGGAGCGCTGTTCGCTCTCTTCCTGTACTAAATCAGTTTGAGGCAGAAGAGGAGCGCTTCAGCATGAAGTAACACCGCTACACGCTGCACTCTTGCCTGCGCTATGACTTTACACGCTTAGGCGATCACACACACACACACACACCCTTCACTCTGCTCTGGGACATTTTCTAAGGATTTGAGCTCGGTGTGAGACTTTTTTTGCCCTCAGCCTGAACCATGTCTCGAGTTGCGGATGTGTCGAAAGTTCGGCAGGAGAGGATGAGGGAGATCACGCTCCGGGTAAGAGCGAGCGAGTGCGCGCGCACACACACACACGCGCACACGCACGCATTCACGCAGACTTATACAGTATTAAAATCCGCGCGCATGAAGAAACTGACAGGAATTTCATTTAATATATTTAGTTTGAATATGTTATTATATATGGAGATAATGTTCGATATGGGGAAATATTTAGTTTTGTTTGTTTGTTTGACGTGGATATTGATTTAAAACAGCATGTGTAGGTGTTAGTGAGTGGGAATGTACTGTACTGTATAGGCGCGCGCCTGCGGATGCGTGCGCGTGTACGAGCGCGGGATGGTAGGCAGACCGGTTGCCATAGAAATCTTAGGCTACTATTTTAGCATCCACACCAAAATAATCACAATTTCTCTCTCTCTCTCTTTCTCTCTCTCTCTCTCTCTCTCTCTCTCTTTCTCTCCCAGGCACGCACACTGACACACATTCACATTTATGTCCAACACTTGTTTCATTTTAAACAGTTTAAACTATGGGGTGGCCTGTGCCACCCCACTGTGCAGCTCGGCCACCCCAGTTACGCCTTATCATCGTTATTATTATTAAATAATAATAATAATAATAATGTCTCAAAAGCTATGAACCTCTAAGAGCACCCTTTAATGTCTAACATTTAAGCTAAATGTAAAACGTGTCAAGTTGTTAGTTAATAAATACAAAATGATATATACACACCTTATGACCACCCGTCTAATATTAAGTAGGTTGTCCCTTTTTGCCACCAAAACAATGATGTAATGTGTGTTCAGACACCTTTCTATCACAACTGGGTCAAAAAACCTCCAAAACTGCTGCTCTTGTGGGATGTTCCGGGTCTGGAGATACCAACAGTGATCCAAGGGAGGAAAACCGGTGAACTGGCGACAGGGTCATGGGCGGCCAAGGCTCACTGATGCACATGGGGAGCGAAGACTGGCACACATGGTCCAAGCGCCAGTCTAGATTAAATTGATAAAAAGATTAATGCTGGTTATGATAGAAAGGTGTCAGAACACACTGTGTATCACTGTCACGGTGACAAAAAGTTCTACCTACTCAATATTTGATCATAATATTATGGCTGATTGTTGTATATCTGTTGGTTAACTCCCAAAGTTACAAGCTAGGTTAGCTAATGCAGAAATCAACTTTTTGTAGGCCCCAAATGACCACAACAAAAAATTCTGTTGTTATTAGCGTTACCATAGCATTTATCATAACATGTAGCGTAATTTTGTATTAGCTGTGACTTTTATCTGTCATGCTTGAAGACGAACAAAGAATGTACACCTTTACCCTTTACAGGATGTACACAGATAGCGGCGGCCATGTTTGGTCAATATGCCTAAACTGGCCACCCTATTGTAAAAGGTCAGGCTATTATATCACATAATTTCGCAGTTGTGAAAAATCTGCATCTTTTTTGTGCAGATTAAAACATCTTTAGTAACCGAATCGTCTTTCCACATCTTGTTAGCTGTGTGTGTGTGCATGTTATCATCTTCATCATAATCATCTGGTGCTATTTAACCAGTCACTCCCTACTGCATTGAGGCCACAGGGCCACGGGAGCTTTTTAAAACTGGAGCAGTCAGGATAAAGACATTTTCTCATCACACACACATCAGAGTGTGTGAAGATGACACATCAGAGTGTGTGTGTGTGTGTTTGTTAAAACAGCCCACCTGACTACGAATCACATGACTTGGAGTTGAATTTCAGTTTGCAAGCGCACAACGGATACGAATCAACCCGAACCCCCGAACGCAGCTTTTTTTTTTTTTTTGCACCTACATTCCCATGGCAACCATTTAACGATAAGCAATGCAGATGCGAAAGAGGAAGCTCTCGCTCTCTGTTTCCTGTGCAGCATGTCCAAAGTGTGGCGCACCCCAGAAATAGAGTGGTATTGCAATCACAATGGAAATGGTCACACTTTTTCTTTGATGTACACAAGGAAAAGCTACCGATTTCCTTAACAGAGCTTACAGTGTTTGTGGAATTGCTTCATATTTAACACATATTTAACACATGAGTACATTACAGTGACTGATTATATACACTACAGTGCAGAAGTTTCCTAATCAGTATGGTTAGTACAGATCATTTTAAACTGAGATAAATGTTTTTTTTTTCTTTTTTCTTTTTTATAATTTGAGGAATTCTTGTAACATCCTTTTTGTCAAATCTTAGATGACTCAGTTAGTACGATTGCGTTTTTTGGGGGGGGTTCTGATTTATTTTTAACTTCTTCTTTCAGGAAGTAAGATTTTGACAAAGAAAGTGGTTATAACGTTGATCCATGGAATAGTTGTAAAGTCGTAATATGTTATATAACAAAGCTGTTTTTTTTTTTAACTGAAGCTAGTGGGCTTAAAGGGTTGGAACGTCCTATACATTAGAGTATCGTATACAAAACACTTCAAAATATATATTATGTACAATTAACAGAAAATTGCAGTGCAGTATGTAGAGTATAATATGCAGCCTTGGGCCAAGGTCTGTTATTATTTAAGGGAAATGATAGGGTTGTTAGGTAGGGCTAATAGAAGAGCAGAATGGGTGGTGGTGTTTTAAAAGAAAAACTCTTTAGGATGGTTTAGAATTTGCTGTGGATTTGCACCTTCAGGGTCGAGGGTTCGATTGCAGCCTTAGGTCTAGTGCCACGAGTACCTTGGTATAGTCCCCAGGCCTCTCATGACCCTGTACAGGATAAGTGGAATAGAAAATGAGTGCATGAGTGAGTAAACTGTTTTATTTATAGTACTCAATCCTTACATTTTGATTCAATACAGGTGCATATCTTATAACACATATCTTAATAGGTATACAATAGGTAAACAATACAACTTTCACTGCAGGTACATTATCAGATTGATATGACACAGATTTCATTTTCTGTCTTAATGTGACACAAATCAGATATTTTTTTCCAAAGAAAAGATCGATAGATCAGCTCCAGCTCTGATAACTTTCCATTAGGCACAAATAGTCAGATTCATAGTCAGACTAGAACTTAGTCAGGAACTCCACCCATTTTAACAGTTAGACAAACTTAACTGTCACAAAGGAAGCTATGTTCTGTAATAAAGTGGAGTTTGAACATGATAAAACACAAAGAATAAATTCAAACAGCAATATGAAAACTATGACTATGGCTGGGCTAGAAACCTGCAGGCTAATGCTAAACCAGAACAGAGAGCCAACAGTGAAGACAACCCAAACACAGCCTTAAATAGACGAACTTATCCAACTAAACAAGGTGAATTCCATTTAAATCATGTGACTTTGGGTGAAGAGGGTGGCGGTCGCTCGATGGTTAAGGTGTTGAACTGCTGATCAGAAGGTCTCCGTTTCGTGCCCCAGTGCTACCAAGCTTCTACGTCACAAGCAACAATCAAATGCTCAGATACACTCGGACGTCAAGCTGGTAACCTGAGCCTGTGAGAAACTGATACTGAAACAATGGATATATCGAAAACATTGATATACAGTATGGCATGTGGACTGACTTGGAGCGTGGAACCAAACTTCAGGATAACAGTTAACAGGAAAACCACACGGTTATACTGGGGTTTTCTGAAGGTTTTATCTCAGACAGACATATTAGGGATTTAAATCTGGCCCCTGTCAGTGTCTCTCAAGGTTTCATGTTCTCTTTGGGGTACTTTGGTTTCCCCAACAGTGCAAAAACATGTATGTATTTGTCAGGATTGTTAAACACATCACTTGTCTTGTATTTGTAATAGCGTGCATACTGTACCAACATCTTGAAGCATCTCGCAGCATCAGCCCTGAATGCAGAATTGAAGAAATTCATAGACTTGAACAGAAAAGTGAAGGTCATGCTTTAAAGCATTTTAAAGTGTATTCACGCTGTTGAAGTGTATCAAGCTTTAGAGAGTCAGGCATTCACGATTTTTATTTTATTTATTTTTTCAAATGAAGACTGCAGTGTGCAGTCCAGGAATATTATACTGCCTTTACTTGGAATAAAGACATTGATAGAGCGCTTAACCCAAATACGGAACACGATACTGAAGGAAAATGGCCAGGTGTTTGAAAATTTAGAAAGAGAAAATTTAGTGTTCAAATCTGGGGGAAGTGACGATTCTATAGGCTTTACATGAATGCGCATTCATTTCTACGAAACTTTGAGTACAGACATGAGGAGTGAAGTAATACACTGTGGCTTGAGTGTGAAGTCAGTTTCTTATTGTAGTGCGTCTAAAGTAGTGTCGGCGTGCAACATAGGTATTTTATCATTCGGTTAAAATGGTTAAAAAGTTACAAACAGAATTGAGTTTTTTAAAAGAATGATAAATAGTATTGCTTTAAAGCAGAGATGAAGTTGATATTTATATAGTAGTTTAATTTATGTAGACGTAAAATGTTTAAAGATGAAGACTCCAGGAAGTGATTGGAATATAATTGGATTTCTAGAGAAATGTGAAATGCTACATTTCAGAAAAAAGGTATGGTAAAAAAATATATTTCCAGGGTGGAGAGAGAGAGAGAGATATGGAATGTAACAAGTGTCTGTAATCAAGAAATTAATTTAAAGCAATTTCTTTGTCCTGAAATGTTCTTTTTCTGTTGAATCTTTCATGTACATTGCTTACCTTTTTCCCCCCGAAAGGCAAACCTGCACTATTACTACTTGCAAGACAACATTTCACCATTTTATACAACACTGGTTGTTGTTTATTGCGTTAAGTAGAAAGTAGAAAAAAAAGGAAGTGGTCATTATAAAAATAAAAAAAAAATCTATCTTGAAAACACCCGATGTTCTGAGAACATGGTGATCAGCAATGTCAAATGCTTTCTATTGCACCGGACATTGCTTTCTCTCTTTCTTTAAAAAGAGTTGTATGACTTTGACTCTTTAAAAGCATTCTGTTGGTAGGGTTCCTTCAAGGAGATGTTGTTTCAACTTGAAAACATTTCTGACTGGAAAATTTTTAGACTTTTAGACAATGGTTCTGCCTGATGGTGCTTTGTTAAGTTTTTCGTTACGAGCAAACAAATGTGACCAGTCACATCAAATCAGGTATTACTGTAAGTCACATTTTGGGTGATTTTGCGTTATGCATGTCTTCAGATTCCAGGCTCAATTAGCTCAGTGTATTACTATATCATGTACTGTATGGTCGCTGAGATGTTGTTTCTTGCCAGTGCTATTTTCTTTATGAAGAAACTCAAGTCAAAATCGTTTTTTTAGAATGTTTAAATGAAAGCCTCATTTTGACCTCAGGAGTTTCCTGCTATCCCTAAAAGTAACTAACTAAAGTTCCCAAGACTATAGCTTGACTAGTTTATACAGTATTACAACTAGCTTGCATAGTGTCTATTGAAATGTTTTACAGCAATGTTTTGGGATAAAACTTTCTAATTTCTTCTGAAAGACCAGGAACATACGGTATTAACCAGATTTTTCCAGAAATTGAAGATTTGATTTGGTTTTACCTACTGCACTTTATTGGCCATCGCGCAATACTAACCTATGCGACCTGATAACTGACATGACATGGCCGGTCACAACGATTTTCATTTCCTTAGTCACCACCCTATAAACCATGAATAGTTCGTTATTTGACACTTTACCGCTGCTACAGGGAGACAGTTTTGGTTCCCTGCCGGACTTGTGGCTAGCATTTGACATTTTCGCCAGTGTAGCCTGGGTTCAATTGCTGGTCAGAAAGCCAGTCTGGTAAAAAAACCTATGCTGAATCAAATATGCCAAAATGGAGAACAGAAACTGATTTATCAGATTTGACATATTTTGGAAGCCATTTTCTCCCTCATGAGAGTTGGCACACCAGTGATTATACTGTAGCTTTTTAGTCCATTTAAAGCAGCTTTGCATATTTTCCCCCCAAGTTTTGATTACAGATGATGGCATCATGAACACATCAGAACATTGTGCTGTAATTAATACTATATTAATAATATAGTCATTAATAATAAACCATGTTGATTTATAATGGACTGGATGAAAACACAACATTGTATTTCAGTCAAATTAACTAAATACTGGACAAGTATTCTAGCAGAAACAAGCAATATTTCAGCTTTTTAAACATTAACTACTACAGCTTTTGTAGCAGGATCTCTGTTGCAGCTTTTTGGGGCCAATCATGCACATTTAGATGAATTGTTCAGCCGAAGGCAGCGGAAAAAATGCAGTATTGAAAGGTCATTGAACAGAGAAGTTAAAAACAGGTCACAACTAGTGTTTCTCATCTGTTCATCAAGGGCCACTGTGAGGCAAAAAAATGAGTGTTTTTAGCCATGGACCAATCATTAAAGTTTCAACATTAGAAGGTAGACCATGTGACCAAAAAAGTGTGAACACTCGACAGTCACGCCCGTATGTTAGCGTCCTCCAAACTGTTGCCACAAACGGGGAAGCATATAATTATATAGACCACCCAAAAGAGAGTAAACCAAAGTAAGATCTGTGAAGACATTGAGTGTCTTGATATCATCCCTGCTGAGGATCTTTGCGCCCTGGATCTCCTCACCCAATATCAGAACCTGACCTCACTAAATCTGGAGTGGGATGTTCAGAGAGTGCATGCGGGTGGATGGGTGTAAGGGGTCCGCAAACTTTCACATATTTAATGTATTTTCTGTTGGCAGAAGGAGCTTGTGTGGATTTTTATGTAACTTAAACTCAAAAGAGCCCAGACCCATTTTTCCCTCAAGGAAGGACATAATTATGGGCAGATCAAATACACCACATGGAACACATTTTGAAAGACATTCCCCTGACAATTTTAGGGTTAATAGCCCTAAATGACACATGTGACACAATATTTTATAATGCATTGAGTAGAACAAGTTGAATGTAAAATATGAAATGTTTTGAAATCATTCCATTTGTTAAAAAAGCTTTTTAAAATGATCTAGTTCTGTCACATATGCTATCCAGACACACCACCATTTTGGAAATGATGTCATGGGTACATAAATTCACACATCGTCTCATAACTGCACCAGGATGTCACTTAGATCCGATGTCACATACTGTAGAGACTTGAATTAAGAACTTTCCAAAACATTTAAAGGGTTTGTGACACCAGTGTCTTCATGAGTTGGGCTACAAAATTTATGGAATTCTCCTGATCTTTGAGATACCAAGATTGTGTTTTGTGTTCAAGTAAATCAAGTAAACAGGATGTTGTCGGCAATACTTGCTTAGTGGTTAGCGCAGTCACCTTGCACCTCCAGCCTCCGGGTTTGGTTCCCCCTTTAGGCTTTGTGTGCATGGAGTTTGCACGTTCTCCCCTTGCTTGGTGGGTGTCCTCCAGGTACTCTGGTTTCCCCCCACAGTCCAAAGACATGCAGATTAGGCTAAATGGCGTTCCCAAATTATACATAGTGTGTGAAAGAGCGGGCAAATGTTGACTGGAAATTTTTTTTTATAAATACTATAATGATCACCATTGGCCTCAACAGTCCCTAGTTGGATTACAGAAGTTTCTAGATGGATGGATGGTTCACTTGTGTTATATATGTACTACCGTTCAAAAGTTTGGGATTACATTGGCTTTTGTTTAGTGATTTATTTTCTGCATTCTACAACAATACTTGTGATTTCAAAACTATGAAATACATATGGAATTAGGTAACTATGTAACAACAACAACAGTCAGTTATTTTAAGACAGGAAGGTCAGCCATTCTCAAAATGTTCTCGCAAGAACAGTATTGTGTCAAGTGCATTTGCAAACTCCATCTAGCACCATGATGAAACTGTCTCTCATGAAGACCTTCCCAGGAAAGCAAGACCAAAACTTAGCTCTGCTGCAGAGGAGAACGTAATTTAGAGTCACCAGTTACCTCAGAAATCATCAATTAACAAACAGTACCTCAGATTAGAGCCGTTATGAAGGATTTACAGAGCGTAAGTAGCAGATACATCTCAATATCAACTGTTCAGAGGATTATTGCATCTTTTGGACGCCTTCTGGAATGCTGTACAGTGTAGAAAGAAAGAAAAATCAGCTTTGATTTTTGAGCAGTAGTGTGCATGCATGTAATTTTAAGTAATGTGTGTTTCAGTGAGGTAAAAGGAAACAGGAAACATTTTGTCAGCTCCTTTGCCCAAAGCAAAATATACCCTTTATGAATAGTTTATTAAACATAATAAAACTAGAAGCCACTTTAGTATGTAATTCAATACAGGTAGGTTACAGTCTGAGCGTCCACAACACACAGCTCTATTAAGATTTTTCTTTTCTTCTTGTAGTATTGTAGAAATTCTTTTAAACTATGGGCTCAGGTTACTTCCTGAGAAAACGATGTCTTATTCATAAGCTGTTGTTTTATACTTTATTGTGCAAGAGGGCTGATTCAGAGCACTTACACAATAAGCAGTGAACTCAGGGATATCTTCACTATCTGTGTGAAATGATGTGTGTGTGTGTGTGTGTGGGTGGGGGGAGCAGGGTGTGTGCGGTATCAAGTACAAACATCTGGCAGTACGTAGCTTAAGCTTGTAAAGTGATTCAGTGCAATGTAGTAATGGATAGATGGCTAGTTCAATGCATTGATAAAGATCACCATTTATGGCCACACGTATGGCCAAAAGTTTGTGGACGCCTGGTCATCACACCATCCCCCATTTGCTGTTATATTAAGCACCACTCGTCCACAAAAAGAGCATTAGTGAGATCCGGTCAAAGGCAGGTCTGGGGCGCAAGTCTTCATGTACAGTAGTTCACTTTGTGCACAGGGACAGGGTCTTGCTAGAACAAGTTTGGGCCTTCATTTCCAGTGAAAGGAACCTGTCCTATGTGCTTCCAACTTATATATGTGGCAGCTCTTTGAAGAAGGCTTGCACATAGTACCTCAAAAAATGAGTGCAACCCTCACATTTTAGCAACCACTTTATTATACGTTCTCAAGGGATAATACTGCAGAAATGAAACTTGGATATACTTTAGTGTAGTCAACGTGCAGCTTGTACTGTATAACAGTATAGATTTACTGTCCTCTAACAATAACTCAGCATACAGACTTTATTGTCCAAATAACTGGCAGTGAAAATGAGTACACCATAAGTGGACTGTGTCCAAAGTGTCAATATTTCATGTGAGCACTATTGTAATCCTCATGGACATGGAATTTAAAAGGGCTGCACATGTTGTTACAAGGATCCTCTTCCACGCCACATGGCGGTTCACCACCTTCCGCTTGAGGACGCCACGCAGGTGTTCAGGTCTGGGGACATACTTGTCCGCTGACAAACACATGAACATGATGAATAGGAATAGGACATGTGACTTTGCATGGTTAAAGATGTACAGCTGTTCCTTCTTTGGATGAGGGTGTACTCACTTTTGTTGCCAGCTGTTTTGACAATAATGGCTGAGTTATTTTCAGGATCTATACTGTTATACAAGCTGCACACTGACTACTCAGAAATATATCCTAGTTTCATTTCTATAGTATTGTCCTTTGAGAAGATATACTAAACTCTAATTTGCTGAAAGTACTCACTTTTGTGACAGGGTGTAAGGTGTGATTGTCAAGTTTTGGCTATATATGTGTTCGTATGTACAAACTTCATTTTGCCTGGTTTCGTCAGGGTTTCCACATATCTGCATGGTAAAGCTATTTCTGTCGTAAACTAGATTGCACCTGGGCCGATGTGTGTAGTGCGGCAGGCAGCTCGAGTATGAAACATAGCTACTTACCAAATGAAATGTTTATTTTTGTACAGAGTATGTATTTTGTGCAACCTTCAATAAAAAAGCAAAAAACAAATAACTCCAGAACAAAATCTGCTTGTCCGTAAGCCTCTATTTGTCACATATACATTAATGCAGAGTTAAATTCTTGCTCCGTGCACCCATTGCAACAACGGCAATGAGGTGAATCTTGTGCTTGTATCGCAGACCTTTTCAATCAGTAACTCAGTACCTAATACCTCGGAGCTTCCACCACTCCTAGAGCCACTGATTTAGTAGTTAACGATTTTCTACTGGCTGTACTGACTTATTTTTCTTCTTCTTCTTCTTCTTCTTCTTCAGAATAAGGAGAAGGAGCGGATGCGGGAGAGAGAAAGAGAGGCGCGAGAGAGGGAGGCGCGCTACACAAATGGCCACCTCTTCACCTCCCTCACCGTGAGTGGAACCACACTGTGCTCCGCCTGCAACAAGAGCATCACAGCCAAGGAGGCCCTCAGCTGCCCCAGTGAGTCTTACAAACACACATACACACACACACACACACACACACACACACACATTTACGTAGAACTTAATGGCCTATAAATGGAAAGCTGGTAGTTGAGACATGACATGTAATAGAGGGTAATGTTCAGTAGTGATGTACCGTTCATGAACGATTTGTTCTTTTTGAATCTTTAACGTGACTCAGAAGAACGAGTAGCCTCGGAGAGTGATTCGTTCATTTTCTACTGGGTGTGCATGCGCAAAACTTCCGTAGATTATGTAGAGGAAACAGAATTAGCCGATTCTTTCTCAATGACTCTTCTACTCCGAGTCGTTCGTTCTTTTGTCACATGACTCCCAGAGACGCTATGCAGTGCAATAGATTCAAAAGAACGAAGGACTCAGACTAGAAGATATGAGAGGTGAGCTACTCATTGTGTTTATTATAATATGTCCTTAGCTGCATAGTAATATTTTCATTACTGGAACTATAGCCAAAATTTGTGTATGTAGACGTGTTGTGGGTCTTTTTATTGAAAATGGAAATCAAAAGAACGAAATGAACTAAATGACTGAAAAAAAGATTTGTTCATTTTGACGAATGAGATTCAAAGAACAGAGTCACTAAAATGATTCAAACTTCCCATCACTAATGTTCAGTCATGCTAAGCAGAAAAAAAGCAGAACACAATGCACAAGATGTTAACCGCTAAAGTGGACGGGCTAAAACAGCAGACGACCTCATCAGGTTACGCTTCCGCCAGTCAAGAACAGGAATCTGAAACTACAGTAGAATCAGGCTCAGGCAAATTGTACTGTATTTATTTAGGCCTCATCGAGTCAGCCATGGAGACACAGCTTTATGAGGACCAGAATTGTGAGGACTTTATTATTATTATTATTATTATTATTATATTTTTTTGGCATTTCACACATTCCTGAATACGATGAAAAATACGTCTCATGATGACCAACCATCCTGTGAGCACTGCTTGAATCATGTAGGCGTGCATGATGCCAGGATTTGAAGACTAACACACACTTTTCACATTTCTCTGGCAGAGAGAGATACAAGAGATAATGTGCCCAGTACTCCCACACACATCCATATATATATATGAACACACACATACACACTGTGCTGAAAAGTGGGATATACTTGTGTATATGGTTATCACGTGACCATGCATGATTTATTATTTTTTTCCAACACACACACACACACACACTTCACACACATTCCTTAAAAATGGAACCCTAATCAAAATCACCATACAGCATAAAAATCCATATACAAACACACACACACACACACACAGATATTTATATTCACATAGCAGAAGCCATTTTAAACCATTTACAGAAAATAAAACAACTGTGCAAGAAAAAAAAACAAGTTTCTCTCAGCTTCAGTTGAATTTGTGCACACACCCTTCCTGTTTTGGTGTCACTCAGTTCACCCCTGTTCTTTATTTCGTCATGGTTCTTCACCAACTTCTTCATCCCATGACTGCTTTTTATACCGTTCCCAAAACCTATAAAGTTAACATTAATAAGGCTTTTGTTAAACACACACACCATCATAGCCACCACTCACAGGAGACACCGGAAAAACTGGGAGACGTTGTAGAAAACATGTTATACGTAGTAAAGTAGGCTATAAATGAACAGGAAGTGCGTGGATGGCTTAATTTTGATATACTGTACCTTTGAGACTCTTATCACTATTATGTCATTTTCAGCTCTGTGTCTTAAACTGCGAAATCAGCTGTTCCCTGAACTGCCCTGAACGTTTACAGGTGACGGGTATTTGTATACGCCAGTCAGCCATTAATGATCAACAGTCTCTGAGTAAAGCCTGGAGAAAAACTGTTTGTAATACTTTTGTTTTTGCATTTACATTTACAGAGCATCACTGCAAGATTGGTCAATGAGACCCGATAAAAATAATCTATAAAACTTTGTAATGATTCATAACTGCACTTATTGCCCCCATTAATAAAAACAACTTTACAATTACCGACTCACAATCTGACATGTGGCAATAAATTCACACAGGTCACTTATATTTTGAACATCAGAAAGGGGAAATATAATCTCGTGGACGATACTAGGCGTGGTTGTTATTCATACCAGATAAGCTAGAAAGAAAGAATATTTCAGAAACTTCTAATCTAAACTTCTAATCTCCTGGGAACACAGAACAGACGATAAAAGAAACAAACAAAAAAAAAAACCCATCCAAACTGGGGATGTTAGCTCTTAATTTTTAATTGGTTAAAGCAATTATAGTGAGGAGCTACGGAGAAATATCACGCAAAACACTGTTGGTTACAAAATAGACAATGTTTTGCATGATATTTCTCCGGAGCTCAAACCTCTCTAGACTTGTACGCCACAACAGGGCGCACTTGCAGTTCAGGCAGTGAGCAGTACGGGACATTGTAGCTTTTTGTAGCTGCCTTGTTTTGGAATGAGGACAGAGATTCATTATCATCAATTAATAATAATTTATATGTTGGTTATTAACATGTTTAACTATCAGATAAGAAAAAAAAAAGACCCTCGTGATGTTTCTTTTACAGAATTTTTATAGAGAAGATTGATGTGCTGTAGTGCTAAACTTCTGGCCAGTTCACGTTTAGTTCAACACAGTTATGACACTGACAGTAAAATATAAAACAAAGCAGTACACAGCTGCAAGGACGTTTGTAATTCATGATCATGGAGTGCATATCAGGTTATTACCAACACTTAAGTAAAATGCACAAATGTTGGGGGAAAAACATGGGGGGTGTTGGGGAAAGCCCAACAGGGCCTGAGACTCATTACTTCCCAGACAGCCTCAAAACAGGAAGTAGAACTGCTCTCAAACAATAGGCCGTGCAAACACTGCACACTGGAGAAGCCATTACGAGAGAAAGGTCCAGAAAAGCAGAACTGAATCCCAGGTTTCAGCATATCCCATGGATAGTGGCCAAGAGAAAGAGAGAGACAGGGAGAGGCATAAGTCGGGTACCGTATTTCCACAGTTTGTCTTATCTAATCGTTCAATAATCATGGTTTAGAATGATTCCTTTAGAGGGTTTGTTTTTTCTTTGTGAACTGTCGTTTGCCAGCTCCATGAGAAGGAAACAGACAATGTTCCATAGAGCTGTAAAGATGCTGAAGCAGCAGTTTCTGTGCGTTGAGACAGCGGGAAAGGGCTAACGAATGAAGTAATGCTTCCTGTCTGTTTTCTAGCCTGCAATGTCACCATCCACAACCGCTGCAGAGACTCCCTGCCCAACTGTGTCAAGATGAAACAGCGGGTAAGAGAAGGAGCCGTCTAACACGGTCGCATGAAGGTGGTGTCCCTGGTGGTATTATGTGCAGTATGTGTGAACGAATCATAACTTTCGGCCAATTGCTGTAAGTTAGCGTCTGATGAGTTGATAGAATTGCTAATGAAGTCATCAGAATTCTGTTGAGTCAAAATGTGAATATTACTATGATTACACCCAAGCATCATTTTATTTTTTTACTTTTATCTTGTAACAGCACTAAATTTATAGTCGACTTTATGATTCTTTTATACTGTTAAATATTGATTACTGATTTATTTATTTTTTTTAGTTTTCTAGTCGGCTCTTTAATAAAGTATGTGTCGTGTTTGTGCAGCAGCAGAAGCTGGCGCTGATGAGGAACAGCTCCTCCTACAGTGGAACGGTGACGCTGCGGAATAAGAGTGAGTGCAAACATTTCGGCATAAACAGATGCTAGTGTTCTCAGGTAAAGAGAGTAAAGGTGTTCTCATGCTGGTTGTAGCACATCTGTCTGGATGTAGACTTTCGCTCAGTGTTTTTTTTTTTTTTTTTTTTTTTTTTTTTGGTAACCTTAGGGGAAATTCCACCTCATGTGCCATTTCCAGATTCAACATTTCAGATTTTCAGAAACGTTCTTCCATGTGGAGGTCAGGATAAGCAATTAATATGTCTGGAGGGAGGCATGAGTAAAACTTAGCGGTTAAGGATTTGTGGTAAACATTACCTTTTGACACACACATTGTTAAATGTTAACTTTTTTTTAAATCTACGAAACTCCAGTGAAGCTCTTTAGCTATGAATCCGATGACTTGCTTTCCACAGCTAAATAATTTACATAAACGAAACGACTGGTTAAATCACAACAGCTCATCTGTTCGAGAAGCTGCTCTGGGCCATGCACAGAGCTACAGCCAGGTTTTTAAATTATTTATTTATTTATTTTTAACACACTCCAGCACTCCAGAATGCTCTAGTCATTTTCACTTCGATCCAGAAAGCTTGCGGTTTTCAGAATAAACAGAATATCAAAATCCTGATCCGAAAATGAAAGACCTACAAAGAGTAATAACATGAATACTCTTTGATAGGAACCTTGATAATCTGATAATTCTTCTTCATTTCTTTATACTGTACCTTCTGTCGTTTCCTGATCGAAATGCTTCCCAGACATTTGGCGGGCTGCTTTCAAATTCAAATTCAAATCAAATTCAAATTTTATTTGTCACATACACAGTCATACACAGTACGATATGCAGTGAAATGCTTACACGACCGCCAGTGACCTTAAAAAGAGAATTAAAGCTTATAGTAAAAAATAAATATGAATAGAAGAGCCATGAATTTGGCTCATCTGCGTCGGTCTGTTAACAATATTAGATACGATTCCCTGCTATTTTTTTACTGCTGTCAACCGTTTTCCATCTTCGTCTGGATTTAATTGTCATTCTACTATAAAACCTGAGCAGAATGGTGTTTTTCCAGGATGATACAATAAAATGGCGCCATATAGAGGACCACATAAAGTGCAAATACACTATGACATGAACGTGAGATGAGTACAATAATTACCCAGGACAATAAATACAAAAGATATTGCATTGCTAACTGGACAGGTGGACAGAACAAAAGAAGTTAAACATAGCAATGTGTACTCACCTCAGTATATTATTATTAGGAGTAAAGAGAAGGACAGGATCAGTGGTAAAAAGTGTCCCATAGCAGTATAACAGCTAATACAGTATAATTCCCCCTGAGGACATACTACTGTCTAGGCAATAAGTCTAGGTGTGCTGCGCTGTGCTGTGCTGTGCTGTGCTGTGGATGTTGGTGTTGATTTGTCATGTCCGTAACATAACGGGGTCATGTAGTTGCGCTGACTGATTTATTCTTATCCCTTTATTAGCGCATTTGAAGGAGCGCCCGAGCTCGGCCATCTATCCGTCCGACAGTCTGCGTCAGTCACTGCTCGGTTCCCGGCGCGGACGCTCTTCCCTGCTGCTCTCCAAAAGCGTATCCACTAATAACATCGCAGGGTGAGTCAATCCACCCGTCCTTATTCACGATGAGGTCATTGTGCCGTACTGTAAATTTCATAATATTCATTTGTGTGTTGTTTAATATCAAACCTACATGGTTGCGTCACTCCCTTTTTATTTTGAATGCAACATGTGTCCCCAACTGCAAGTTCCAGTTCCGGTCATATTCTTAATCTATTAAGAATATTATAAAGTTATTGTTTGTGTGTGTCACATTTTTGAAACTTTTTTTTTTGTTGGTTTTCATTATTATTATTATTATTATTATTATTATTATTTTTAGCATTGGTTACTTTGTGCCTGCAACTCATTTTATTTTTTATTTTTTTTTGTCGTCGGTTGTTTGGTCATGCCTATGCGGGGCGCATGTGTGTGCGTGTGTGTGTGCGTGCAACTGTGCCTGTGTGCATGCATTCGGCGTGTGTAGGACACTGAGTGATGACTCTCCCTTGGGGCTGCGCAGGATCTTGTCCCAATCCACAGACTCGCTAAACTTCCGGAGCAGAACCATGTCTATGGAATCGCTCAATGACGAAGGTACACACACACACACACACACACACACACACACACACACACACACATACATATTGCTAGACCTAGCCTAAAACCTGCCTTTATAGCTCATACCCCATTTAATTCGATCGGGTAAGATTTGATTCCTATTTATCTCTCTTTCTGTAGGAGAAGTTTATTATGCTTCAGTGCTGGAGGAGCTAGAGATCGAGGGGCGGGACTTTGAGGCGGACTCTTGGAGCATGGTGGTCGACTCCGCCTACCTGCAGACTCACCGCAAAGATATCATCAAGAGGCAGGATGTCATCTATGGTAAGAGAGAGAGAGAGAGAGAGGAATAAAAGAGAGAGATGATCAGTATTTAACTGTTTATTTGCAATACTGTATATATACACTATTATTGCCGAAAGTATTCACTCACTCATCATTGAATTCAGGTGTTCTAATCACTTCCGCGGTCCAGTCGTGAAACTTTCTCGCTACTAAATGTTCCACAGTCAACTGTTAGTGGTATTATAACAAAGTGGAAGTGACTGGGTAGGTCATGTACAATCACAAAGCCGGGTCAGCGGATGCTAAGACTCATAGAGGTCGCCAACTTTCTGCAGAGTCAATCTCTACAGACCATCAAACTTCATGTGGCTTTCAGATTAGCTCAAGAACAGTGCATAAAGAGCTTCATGCCGAGCAGCCGAATCCAAGCCTTACATCGCCAAGTGCAATGCAAAGCATCGGATACAGTGGTCTCTGCAGTGACGCATCACACTTTTCAGTCTGGAAATCCGATGGATGTCTTGGTTTGCCGGTTGGCAGGAGAACGGTCCTTGTCTGAGTAAGTTTGGTGGAGGGAGAATCATGATGTCGGGTTGTTTTTCAGCAGTTGGGCTCGGCCCCTTAATACCAGTGAAAGGAACTCCTAATGCTTCAGCATACCAAGCATACAGTTGTTGCTGTTATTTTTTCACTTGTTTTTTGTTAAGGGATCGCCATCCCGTCTGGTTTTTTGCTTTGGCACAGGTTTGGTGCCAGTTGCTTTTCTTGGTGCATCACTTTCTTAGGATTGGCTCTAGGGGATTCCCAGCAACCCCAGTGGGTAGGTTTTGGGTATTGGCTGAGGAAAGTAGACAAGATGAAAAGACCAAAGCACCAAGGCCTGTACACCATGCCTATATTTAAGTTAAGGGTATTGAAACTATTCAAACTATTTGTCTAAAGTCTGAAACCCATAGCATCACCATACGCTGGGCGGTATTCCCTTGTGATGCTCCACCAGATCTTCTCTACAACTGTCTTCAGTTCCTACTTGTTCTTGAGGTGGTTTCATAATTAATTTTGGCTTCAGAAACCGATATACTTTTCTTTTCTTGGGCTTTTTCCCTTTCTCTGGGCCTCTGCATCAGACTATTTCATACCAGATGCCTTACCAAGACATTTTGAACAATTTTATATTCCCAACTTTGTTCCACCACTGCACAAAGCAAGGTCCATAAAGAGCTAAATGGATGAGCGAGTTTGGTGTGGAAGAACTTGACTTGCCCTGACCTCAACCCTAAAGAACACCTTTGGGATGAATTAGAGCAGAGACTGCGAGCCCCAGACCTTCTCTGACCTCAAAATTCCCCAAAACACACTCCTCAACCTTGTGGAAAGAATTGGATGTAACAATGTGCCAATTTTTTAACACATTACTATTTTGTAATGCAAATTAATCATATGGCGATGTTTGACCCTAATGGCTTTTCATAATCGCTGTTTGATGTGATAATGGCGCGGATCATAAGATGACTCAGCACTAATATTTTTATCATCTGTAGCTTGTGCTCACACAAAATGTCTAGTTTTGCTCGATAAGCTTCTTCACTGTGTTTTGGCAGGCTCTACAATTCTGCTGAAAAGTTTATTAAGTAACCCCAGGGCATAATATCTAATTAACGAAGCTGTACTTTATCATGGACAGCTTAGGACCTAACATCTGAGAGTTAACCCCCGTTTTCCATTTCTCGACATATATAGAGCTGATCCAGACAGAGCTTCATCACGTGCGCACGCTGCGCATCATGGACGGGGTTTTCCGCCGAGGTATGCTGGACGAGGTGCAGCTGGAGCCGGGCATCGTTCACGCCCTCTTCCCATGTCTGGAGAAACTACTCGTGATACATACACGCTTCATGACACAGCTGCTGCACCGTCGGCAGCACTGCCTGCAGCCCGACAGCACACACAACTTCACCATCACCCGCATCAGCGACGTCCTCCTGCAGCAGGTAATGCAGCTGTTAAAATATATGTAGCTTAAAAATATCTGGTGGTGTGTATTAAAAGTCTAAATCTCGATGATACAACAGCCAATGGCTGGAACAGAAAAAGGGACGGCATTGCTACTGGAATCTCTGAGCTCATGTATGCGAAAGAGGGCGGATAGCACTTTTCTCGGAGAGTAGCAGTTTGAAAAGGCTTCAGGTGTCTCGGAGGAGGCGTGTGCCAGCTTTTACCCTGAGGTTTACTTACGTGTTTGGAAGTCACTGGTATTAAATAACACTTGACATCATTTGCTTTTTGGATATGTTGGTGAAAATGTTTATTGCATAGTGTGTTGTATGGATTATTTAGTAACGAAAAACAAGCAAGCATGCAAGCAATACCATGTACCATTTCATTTCTTTCCATAGCTCAAGAGTTAAACCATTAGCTGAGCAAAACTAAATCGCGTAACCTGTTATGAGAAATTAGTTCTTTTAAGCGAGAGTCATCGTGACATGCCCTGTGCAAAATGCTCTGCGTGGGAGGATCGAATGCTTTTTTCTTTTTTTTTCTTTTTCTTTTCCCAGAGAAAACAATGCTAATATTCTCAACTCCTTTGTGTCCTTCAATGTGGGTTTCAGTTTTCAGGTCAGTGTGCTGATGAGATGAAGAAGACCTATGCTGAATTCTGCAGCAGTCACTTGAAAGCTGTTAAACTGTATAAAGAGCTGCTGGCAAGAGACAAGAGACTGCAGTACTTCATACGGGTAAGGCCGATGCGAAAGCGGTGAATTTTTACTTTCGTTAATGAGCAACGGATGAGCTTTTTTTTTTTTTTTTTAATACCATTTTATACATAATTCTATAAACCTCAGCATGAGTCATCTTTTTTTTTTGCAATCACTTTGTGTGTGTGTGTGTGTGTGAGAGAGAGAACATCAACACAGATCTTACAAAGTATCGTGGTCATTAGATGTCATTTGTTATAACAGTGAAATTATTTGACCATTACAAAGGATGCAAAAATACGAGATTGAAATAGACCAAAGACATTAAGCAAGAAGTGTTCGTATCATCCAGACTTTTCAGAACTCGCAATCTGCCTCTGGTGATGCAGAGAAGGTGTTCAGTGCAGTAGCATGTATAGTTATGGAAAACAGTTCCATTAAACTGCATAAATAAACTCAAGCTTAATATAACCGCAGATCAGGAACTACTGTATTTAGCAGCGTTATTAACAGTGTGAGTCTTGCCAGCAGCTATGTTGGCATGAAGCACCTCCAGTGAGTTCCATTCCAAAGTAACATCGACCTTATTAATGACCTTTTAAAAGCAAGAGCCAACAATGCCTATATATGGAATTGTTATTCAAATCCTTTCCTGTACAATCCAGAATAAAGACTATTTTCTTCATCAAGCTCTTCTTTCCTTTGGAAATCATGCATTTGAAAGAAAACTTGTTCATTTATTTGGATGAAGAAAGGGAAATGTAAGAAAAACATCTTAGTTCCAGGGGCTACGGTCATAGTACGGTGTAAGAGGGGTGTCAAAATTTCTTGCAGCCATCTGGACGAAGGGTGACAGTCAGTTTTTCAGTTTTGTATTTTTAACCTCAAGAAAATTACTTGTTAAGGTCAGGCATTTTTGAGTTATTCATCATGCTGCTTAGCAACATCCATTCATTCCAGCATGGATTTGGTTTAGAAATTACTGTTTGTTTAACTTTTCTACAGTAAATGGTTCTCTGAACTACAGTAGAATTGAATTTGTTAGAAATGTCAGTCTTGGAAGGAATGAAGGCAGGTTGTCTGGCAACCTTCGCAAAGGATTAACAAGCGATAGTTCAGTGGATGCATTGCTAGACATGATACCACGCATACAGTTGTTGCAGTTATTTTTTCACTTAAGGATCACCATCCCGTCTGGTTTTTTGCTTTGGCACAGGTTTGGTGCTTTTCTTGGTGCATCCCTTCCTTGGGATTGGCTCTAGGGGATTCCCAGCAATCCCAGTGGGTAGGTTTTGGGTATTGGCTGAGGAAAGTAGACAAGATTAAAAGACCAAAGCACCAAGGCCTGTACACCACGCCTATATTTAAGTTAAGAGTATTTGTCTAAAGTCTGGAACCCATAGCATCACCATACACTGGGCGGTATTCCCTTATGATGCTCCACCAGATCTTCTCTACAACTGCCTTCAGTCCCTACTTGTTCTTGAGGTGGTTTCATAATTAATTTTGGCTTCAATAACCAACATACTTTTTTTTCTTGGGCTTTTTCCCTTTCTCTGAGCCTCTGCATCAGACTATGCCACAACACCTGAGCCACAACTCACCTATTTCTCCAGTCTTGGTTCTGGCACTGAGGATGCTCTCCATAGGGAATAATTGAGGGATCTTTAACTCCAGACCTGGGCCAGTCTCCAGCACAGTTTGTAATTCACCAACGACTAAACACACCCACTTAACTTCGATTCGTTTTATTACTTTAATCAACTGTGTTTGATCAGAAGAATCATTAAACTGTGTTGAAGACTGGGCCTTCAGGAGTGAAGTGGAAGATCCCTGGCATAAGTTTAAAGGGCATACCCGATGGTGATGGGGCTTGAAAACCCAACCATCTGATCAGCTACCCAGATCCTCAACCACCAAACCCCAACAGCTGGCATACTGTAATTATTTAGCTTTTAATCTCTATTTTGAGCCATCATTAATTATAGTATGAAGCGTTCCACATTTGTGTTTTGAAGCATGTGGCAGATTTCATCAGAATTCATCTGTCTGTGCTTTAGTCAGCAATCTCATCATCAATAAATACACAGGAACCAGTTTCATTGTAGCCGTCCACTCCCACGCCAGAAGATGAGGTATTATGCTTGAGATCATAAAGCAGTTCCTTCCCTTCTACATACTTTTCTGTTTCCGTCATACCGGTACAAGTTGCTGCTCATTTCATCTATCCAGAGAATGTTGTTTGGGAAATGCGTGCTCTTTTCTTTTAGTTGGTATCGATAAAATCTGACCTGCTGTTCCTGTTTTTGAGCTTTTATAAAAAGTTAACATCTTGTAGTCGTCCTTCTTGATTGTTGATCTTGGCATGAAAATGTCTGTTTCCTGATTGGCGTTTTTGATCGGGCGACTGGAAATAATAACCTGAAAAGTGCACTTATTTACGAATATGCACTGTTCAACTCCTTTGGATGTAAATACCTTCAAATAATTAAAGCTGTAATTCTGCAATTTGATTTCATATTTAATTCAACGTCCAATATACGATGCTAGACAACTAAAATACCAAGAATGTACATTACACATTTGATCACATGGCACAGATCAGGCAGCTTCAATCCTACCTGATCCACATCCTCGGTCAGGTAGAGGATGCAGATCAGGTAACCACAAGCAGTTTCCATAGTTAAAAGACTGGATGCTTGTATTGCCTGATGTTTTTTTTTTATTGTGGTTCCTCTTTAATAATTTAAGATTTATGATAGTTTGTTTTTTATTACAGATACATCCTCAATTACGGCATATCATGTTCAGGTCACACAGGTCGTAGAATTGTGTTTTGAAATCTAGCACAGCTTCTAAACTGTGTGCAAACAGAGCGAACAAACAGAACTGACGTCAGTGTGTGAGAAATAGACGGATAGAGGGATGAGTTCAGGAGCAGGATCGAGGAGCGAGAGAAAGGCCTTATGTGATGAGATGAATGAGGTGCATGTTAGTGTTAGTGTGTTTATACAACTTAGTAATATTAGTCAAACAAAAGACACGCAGTGTGTGTGTGTTGCTGCAGTGGGAGGACATTGATGTACAGCTGGATGCGAGTGGGTGTAATATGTGCTAATAGCCTTGTTTCCCATGTGTTGGCATAGTAGCATGACTCATCAGTTTTTTCAGGTATTCTCTTTTAAAAAAAAAAGAAGAAGAAGAAAACATTTTGACTCATTAGGTGATTTTAATCCATAGAAAAAACCAGTACAGTGTTTGATTATAAATGGGGATGTTTATCAGACCACTGTGAGGTTTTGCAGCACGGTATTGCGGTGCATTGAGATCCTGTTCCTTCGTCCTGTGACGGTGTGGATGCGATCTTGCACGTACTGTACAATGTTGCAAGGCTGCGTTGTTGCATAGTTAAATTTAGCCAGTAGGTAGGCGTATGTAACTCGCTGTTGCTTGTTGCTAGCTAGGAGGTGATAAAAGGACAACGATTGTAATGTGGAATAATAATATTTACTGGATTTACATTCATAGTCACAGTCATTGAGATAACATGCTCATAACAATATAATTGAAGGTTTACTTCATATTCCCTGTCTCTTTCTCTCTCTCACATTTTCAGAGGGTGAATAGAGGTCCTCTGTTGCGTCGTCACGGTTTCCAAGAGTGCATTTTGCTGGTCACCCAACGCATCACTAAGTATCCTGTACTGGTGCAGCGCATCCTCGACAATACCAAGGGTGAGCCGTCGTCATGGTAACAGTGCGACCAGGACACATCACACGCAACGGGCACACAGCAAACGTTCCGGAGCACTTTTTTTAAAATAAAGCATGTCATACTTAACGTGTCAAATTTATACACACACACGTATACAGTAAATTAAAGGTCCCATATTTTACTGTTGTTTACCACAGGCCTCATATCTCCCCAAAGTGTGTTTGTGTTAATGCTTGAGATAATGCATTTTTTTGTTGTTGTTGTAAACAAGCCAGGTGAGGAAATTTTCCTGTGTGAAGTCATAATACAGAAAAATCGAACTGGCTTGTTTAAACTCTTGGCCAGTAAAAAAATTTAAAAAGGACACAAAGCAAGGAATGTCTAAAAAAGACAAAATAGTGAATTTTCTTGAGTATAGCATAGTGCACTAAGATCTGAGCCATGATCTGAAATTTTGCTGTAGATGGGCTAACACCTTCTGAATTTGTTACAGAAGTCTTCTGAGCTTGGTACAGAATAGTTTATATCTGCGGCTGATCGGCCGATCACCGGTCACGGCCAATCAACCTGAAAAAAAATCACCGGGCGAAAGAATCATGATTCATACCTGAATCAGTTAGTTAATATTAATGAAGATAATTTTAATTGCTGATTGTAAATTCACACCACCAGTAAATTACAATCATGTCTAGTGATTGCACAGAGAAAAAAACACTGTATTTAATCTCCATTAGGGGTAATATTCTTTCAACCAGTGTTACATACATTAGATTAGAAGAGATTCTATTTTCATTCTGTAATGTAAATGTACAAAGCCAGTGAAATGAAGTTAGTCTAACCAGAAGTTAAATAAATAGTGTAGTATAATTGTGCAAACATTGTGCAGTGGATAAGACATGTCAGGAAGATAACATGATATACATCTGTACTTGCACGAGTGTCTGTATATTACAGTATATACAGAATAAATATGGGTGGAATATAGAGTATTCTATAAGCATAAATTATGTATGTGCAAATGAAGCAGTACAATACAGATAGTCACCGACTTACGAACGAGTTTTGTTACGGGAGCATGTTCGTAAGTCTGATCTGTTTTTAAGTCTGACAAAGTGAGTCTTATACACCTTTGACACGAATATACAAAATAAAGCATACTAATCCACTTGACTGAATCTCTGTCCCCTTTCCCCGTGCTGAAATTACACATTTTTTAAATTCTCTTACACACTGAAAATATTGTATAATTTGTGATTATGAAAATATTGGAAAAGGGGAAATTTTTAAATATGTAACTTCAAAATTGTGTTTGTAAGTCGGGGACTGAATACATGGGCAGAAATACCGTCATGGGTGTGATGAATATGAACAAGGTACATTAGATTATGATCATTCATTACATCATTAAATCATATTGTATCATCAAAAATGTAAGTAGACAGACTAAAGAGACTAAAATCATCTTAACACGAACATTTTGTGTGAATGTAATATTTCATGTAGACAATCCAGAGGAGGAGACGGGGCTGAAACAGGCTCTAGCATTCCTGCGAGATCTGCTAAGCGGCGTGGAGCAGCAGGTGCTGGAGCTGGAGCGAACGCAGCGTCTGCAGGAGATCCGCTCCAGACTGGACCCGCGCTCTCAGGCCAAAATGCGCTTAGACGCCATGTTCAGACCCGCTGAGCTCCTGCGCAGACAGCTCATCCACGAAGGCACACTGCTCTGGAAAACGCCAAGCTCCAGACTTAAGGGTATTATTAATAAGGAGAGAAACCCATCTGTCCGTGCGTCTGTTCGAGGACAGCGTCTTTTGATATGACTTATCACAGGGGTCTGATTTCTGAGAAAGGAGACAGATGGGAGCAGATATGACGTGTGAGGGATTTAGAGACGAAGGACAAATGTGCTCACGAATGTTGTAAAATGTGTGAAGAAATATTTGTCTTGTTCTGCTCTTAGTCTCACTTCTGTAGCCTTTTTTTTTTTTTGGAGGAGGGGCAAACTCTGAAAGGGCTTTTTTTTTTCTCTGTGATTAAGCTTAAGGTTAGGGATTTATGTTTGGACATCTAAACACTGTTCACAGTATGATGTGTTTTAACATGTGGTTTGTGTTTATTGTTTGTTTCCTTTAGATGTTCAAGTTCTCCTCATGACTGATATCCTAGTGTTCCTGCAGGAGAAAGATCAGAGATACGTATTCGCCAGTTTTGTGAGTCAACATACAGTTTATTGGCTCATACACACACACACATACTTCCTTACACATGTATCCAAACAATAAACTTCAATTAAAGTTGTTGACTTAATGACTGAAGATTGATGCCAATTTTTTTTTTGGTTCAACAAATGTTTATGTAGCTTCCTGTTTTTTGTTGCTTCTCTTTTCATTTCTGAACAGGATAAGTCTGCAGTAGTTTCTCTGCAGAATCTGTTGATCAGGGATATAGCCAATCAGGAGCGAGGGCTGTTCCTCATCAGCAGCGAGTTCAGTCCACCGGAGATGTACGAGCTGCACGCAGCCTCGAAAGATGACCGAAATACATGGATACGGCACATACAGGAAGCAGTTCGCAGGTCTCACACGCACACACACACAAACACACACACATTATTAACTAATAGACAGAAAGTGAAATATGGTGCAGAAGTTAAACACATTAATACATTCTCCAGTCAGATCATTTTAATGCAATTAATTGAATGTAATTTTTCACCAGACACAATAAATCCAATGTGCAACAAATCCCAAACTGGACATGCGTGTGGAGCTAGATGTAATGCACATCTTTGACTCCTGAAATATAATTGCAGTCAGATAACTTTCATTTTGTAAACAAACACTGCAGACTTTGTCCTCTCGCAGCCGGAGGTCTAGAGAGAGCTCATTGGCCGAGGGGAGGGATGAGAGGTACTTAGTGCTCCCATATAAATCACGCCCAATCAGGGGCGTCTGTGAGCTCACGCAAGCGGAAGGGGCAGATAGTGCTGTCCTCCGAGTGTGTTACTCCGCCCCCAACGGTGCGTGCGCGAGCAGTTCGAAAAGATGCTTTCGACTGGCGTCACGTGTTTCGGAGGAGGCCGAAGACTATGTTTCGGGAGGGCCGAAGCATAGTGTTTCGTCACGTGTTTCAGGAGGGCCG
>JAQQZT010000021.1:12343261-12373652 GCA_030068275.1 Clarias platycephalus
TGATAGTCTTCGGCCCTCCCGACTGTGTGGTATTAGTAGCCTTAATGTGGGAGCCTTTTTCTCTGCCTTTTTCACAAATCCACTCATTACACACGCTTACACAGGTTTCAAAACACTGCAGCAACTAATTACTCGAAGATCTCGGGTGTTAGAAGCAGTGCGTGCCCGCAGCCACTCAACCCACACGCTCACTGTCACGTTTTGTTTGGAGTTATTTGAGGAGGTAAAACGTTGCCGTTTCGTTATGATCCTACAGGTGGCACACTCTGTACTATTTAGAAATTGATTCCAGCGAGTTATTGTTTAGAAATAATAATAATTATGGCATAATGATGCTCAGTTAAATGTTAAACTCTTGTATTTAATGTTTTGTTTGAATGTTGCTCTCGGTTTTTAAATGAGAAAACTAATGTTATAAGGAATGGGTTAGAGTTAATTAACCGTTATAACTTTTTTTAAAGGTTGAAAATGGTAACAAAATCAGTAATGTCAATTTAGGATATTTATAAAATCGTGATGCTTATAGAATCGCAATTTTATTCTAATCAGCAATGAGGTATCGTGATAATATTGAATCGGGATTCAATTCGCATCGATTCATCCCTATTGTCACTACATGCATCAACCACATGCCAGATAAAACACCATTTAATATCATCAGAGGATGATTCCTTGTATTTTGTTAACTATCAATAACTGTTTTCTGTTAGTAAAAATGTATTGGTACAGTTTTAGTACACTCCATTTATGCCAGTTCACCTAATGTCAATTGTCCTATAATGATCATTAGAGATTTGAATTAGTTTTAAGTTTATTCTTAGTTGCCATGGTAGCACCAGGATAGTGTGATGGAGTGAGAAACAAGCACTAGAATGTGTCCAAAATTTTATTTGACATATAAACTCATATGTGCAAAGTGCATCACAGTCTAAATGTGTCTAAAATTTGTCTAAAAGAAATGAGGCGCTTAAACTAAACTCACAGTTTGCAGATATAAAAAAAAAAAAAGCATCTGTTCTTCATCTGTTAATTTTCCAGCAGATTAAACTATTTACAGCAGGCAATAATTTGATTGTGCATGTAAACTTCCATGTTAGCAGATCAGCATCTATGTAAACAGTTAAGACGGAAATTCCAATTAGAATGTTTTTTTTATTTTTTTTATCTGATTAAAGAAATATTGTCTATGTAAATTTCTCATTTCCATTTTTACATTCTTGATAATGGGCAAAAAAGACATGCAGATTAGGCTAAGTGGTGTTCCCAAATTGCCTGTAGTGTGTGCATGCATGTGTGAATGTTGACCAAAGGTCCTATCATGATCATAAAATGGTAATAAATACAGTGGTAAACATCATTGGCCCCAACGCACCCTAGATGTTCCTAGATCCTAGATTCGCCCAGTCGAACAGTTCTATCAACAGTTTACGTCATTTTAATCAATAAATACACTCACTTGAGCATTGACACCTGTATAGTTACCAGTTAATCATCCAGTAGCATTACACACACACACACACAGTTTTAGAACTTCACGTAATGTTCACATTATACATCAGAATGGGCAACTCGGTGACCTTGACAATGTTTTCGTTGTTAAGACAGAATTGGCTGATTTGAGGATTTGACCACAGGTAGTCCCTGACTTACAACAAATTCTGTTCTGGGAGCATGTTCCTAAGTCCGATTTGTTCTTAAGTCCGACAAAGTGACGACTTTGATTCAAATATACAATGTAAAGCATACCAATTCACTTAATTAAATCTGTCCCCTTTCCCCACACTTCCATCATGTGGCCAAAAAACTTACACACGCCCAATAATCTCAGTGAAATGTTGTCTCTGCTCTTTAAATCACGAGGAGACCATTTTGTCTCAGAGCTGTTTTCCACCGTATTGGACTGTGAACTCTGTTTTGTTGAGGATTTTCCGAAATTAGGATTATTCACCATCAGGACAGTTTTACAGGACAGACATTTTCCATCATCGAACATTCGACAATTACACATTGAATATATTGAAGCCGACTCATTTATCCCGCACGCACACACACTCAGCCAAATACAATATATCTGACTTTAGACATTTTATACATTCACTTTCACATTTACAAATATTGTATATAATTGTAAATATTGGTATCTGGTGCACTGCAGGGTCTGTTTTTTTGTACAATAAACGTGAGTTACTTCTGTGATTGAACCGGATGTAGAACCGTGGTTCGTTCGTAGCAGAGGAAATTCGTAACTCGAACGTTCGTACAGTAAGTAGGGGACTACCAGTATACTATATATACATTGGTTCGAGGTGACAAGAAGTCTGTGGTCTTCCCAAATAGTTAGTCATTATAACCGTGGTAAGCAGAAAAGCATCTCAGAATGCACGACATGTCAAACCTTCAGACGGATGAGATACAACAGCAGAAGTCCACATCAGAATCTACTTCTGTTAGCGAAGAGCAGGAATCTAAATCTGGTTTTTCCCTTTGCTGATGTTTGATGTGAACAAACCCAGGACTTTGTATTTACAGGATAATATTGTATTTAGGCATAATTGTGTTAATGCGTAGGGGTACTGGTGTTTCTTTTAATGTTGTCATCCAATATTAACACATTTTTCTTTACATCACAGATGTCCTTCAAGAGAAGAATTCCCACTAATTGAGACAGAGGACAAGGCGTTGTTGCGACGACTCAAAGGTATGTATTATACGTTCCAGATTAGTCTGTTCAGATAAGGATGAAGTGATTTTTTTATGTAAAAAAATTATTAAATATAGCCTACCATACATGTTTTACACGTATACATAAAATGCCATGTAATATCATTTCAATATCTGTAATGCACAATGCTGGTATAAGGTTTAAGTCATCGTATGCCCACCCACAGCTGATATCCAGCAGAAGGACAGGGAAGTGTTGGAGCTGCTGCAAGAGCGCGTGACGCTGTTCTCCGATCTGGCTGAGGTTTTGGGAGGTCAAGAGGTTGTGCTTCCACCCAGCTCCAGGAACCTGTTCAGAGCTGACACGCCTCAGGCACCTCGAGGAGAACAGCTACTCACACAAGCCATCACTGAAGGTGAGGGTCAAAGGTTAATGAAGAAAGACTCAGGGTTGAACTCAATATTGGTTCAGTCCTCATACCACACCGCTGTTAAATTCTCGGGCCTGATTAAAGATGTTTATTTAGCATTTCTGGAAGAAGTCTTCAGTTTCAGTACTTGAGCATAAAGCGACAACTGCAATGTTTTCTTAGGCAATATGACAAGTTGTTTTATTAACTTCATGTGAGAGAAAAGAGACGTTTGTGAGTGAATGAAATATGATCATACTTGTAGCTGTTATAGCATACCTTATATCAAGTACAAAAGAAGAAAATAAAATTTTGAGGTGATAGCAGTAATTTCACGTTTTTTTAACTCCTTACATCTGTTTATTTTGATCATTGTTATAAGGGTTATATTAAAACTTCTGTCGGCCGCATTGTTTTATCAGCGCTTTCCATCCAAGGCTACTCTCTCTCCAGTCACTGCTGTGCGGGTCTGAACATGTTACATCAGTTCATTTGTAACTGCGGTGCGAGCAAAAATGGATTCCCCAATTGTAATTCGTTGTTTGTGGTCTGAGGGTGTACCCAGGCCGAAACAACTCAGGGAAGAGCACAGACAGAAGCGTTTGGATATCTACCGACAAAATATGGACCGATACTCTAAGGACGGTGAAAGTTTCTTAAAGAGAATCATTACTGGTGACGAGACACAGATTCATCACTACGAGTCTGAGGATAAATGCCAAATGGAACGGAAGTATGGAAACGGAGTATGGAACGGAAACATCCTCAATCGCCAACTGAGAAAAAGTTCAAAAGTCAACCAAAAAGTCCGCTGGGAAATTCCCCAATGTTTACAGTTTTCTGAGATTCTCAAGCATCAGTATTGGAACATTGTCAGGAAAAAAAGGTTCAACAATCAATAGTCCTCGTTACAGTGAAACCCTGATGGAAGAGCTGAAGCCTAAACCTCAGACAATCAGATCACTCCCTCAGCCACTGCGCGTATCTTGGGGGAATTCTGGACAATGTCATTTTCCCCACACGTTGATTGCTTCTTTACAACATCAGAAGAATCCGGACATTTCTTTCTTCACAGGCTACTCAGGTGCTTGTTCTTTCAAGACTTGGACGACTGCAGCTCACTCCTGGCAGATCTTCCTCTGTCCACCATAATCCAGATCGCGGCTGCCCGTCTCGTTTTCAACCTTCCCAAGTTCTCCCACCCTACGTCTCCGCTCCCTGCACTTTCTTCCTGTAGCTGCCCGCATCAATTTAAAAACTCTGATGCTTGCCCACAAAGCTAAAAATGGCCCAGCACCCACTTACCTCTCAGCTCTAAACACACCACACACCATCCTCCAGCACTGCTCTGTTCTGGCACCTGGGTGGTGGAATGAACTTCCCCTAGATGTCCGTACAGCTGAGTTTTTGGCAATCTTTAAATGATGATTTAAGACTCTGCACTTAATAGTATATTTAAATACATGATTCAAGGCATTTCTTGTTTGTTTGTTTTTTTCATTCTCTAGTGGACAGACTGACTGAGCTGTTGTTAGGCTCAGCTTTTGACGTCTCCTTGGCCTGCACTTCCAATGGACACCACAGTTACACGGGGGCGCTGATGATAAGTAAGTATGAAGCAGAAGAACAACAATAATACAACAATAGACTTTGTCTAGCCTTCTTATATTGAGTCCTAAATTTCCGTTTTGTTATCATATTTTTTCTTTTTGTTAGTAACATCTAACAGGCTGGTGTTGTTGTTGTGGAGCACGACCCAGTATCTTGGGTGGAAATCATTCGGTGCTGTCTTTAGCCGAAGCAGACTCGTAGTTAGATGCATATCAGGATTTATAAAAAATAATAATAATAAATAAATAAATAAATTACAGATTCTGATTAAAGATTAGGATTCCTTGGAACCAAACAAAACTAATGAGTAAACGTTGCGAGCTGAGCTACACTATCGAACTGAGAAATTTAATAGAGCCAAGCATTTAGATTTTATCATTACTACAAGTCTCATACATAGGAACTTTCATATTAAATTTCTACTATTTATACTACGAGTATCTACTCTCATTTGACATCAAGTTTGGACTTGGACGAAGTTTCTTTCTCATTCTGGTCTTCTCATACACCTTCCTCTAGTGCATAAATGTATAAAAATATAACTTTGTACTAGATCGATGAAATTATCTATACTTGAGTTAAATGTATTTAAAATATTTAATATTGAGCGTTTTTTCAGCGTGATCTCACTGACTGTAGAGTTAGTCTGCAGTCGCCTCAGCTCCCGAGAGAATGAATGCAAATCAAGGTTTTAACAACTCGCCCATGCGAGCGGATAGCACAGATGACCTGTGAATATTATTTTGCATATCAACCAGTAAATATCTTCTCCAGACCGTGTATATCATCTGACCGTTCAGTCATGTCTCTTAAAGATGATTATGGCTTAATGATAAATCTATACTTTAGTTACATTTAAATTCAACCACTCTCACCAGTATACAATGGAAACAGTACTGTACACTCATTTCTTCATATTAAATGATATCGATTAAATTAAAGAAATGAGAACAAATGTTTTATTGCGGCGGGCTGCAAAGTGCCTGAAAGTACAATTTAAAAACTGATTGTTTATGTAACAACCTCAGCAGCAACCTCGTTTCCCCTCTCATCTGTTTCATCCACTTAGCATTCAGCATCACCAGTAAACTAATCACTGGCCTGATCACCTGTTTTTCACTGGGTCATTCCTTCAGATAAATGTTTTTTATGCTTGTATGATTCATAGATCACTGTGTAACTTAACAAAAAAATTAAACAGCTCGGGAACAGGGACTGAGCTGAAAATGAGGGCCAAAAATTTCCTTCAGGAAGCCTGGAGAACTAATTCTCAAGACTGCATTAAAAATACAAGAAAGTCTGGCTCTTTGGAAGCAAAATATGAAGAAATATGGGTGTTAAGATTAACAATACTGTACAGTACTGCATATTCATGTACAGTCTTGACTTTTAGTTACTGTCTCCGTCAGGTTTTTTTTGTAGGTTAATACGGTTATCGTACAGAATTTGCTGCACTAAATTTCGCTCAATGTTTGTACATTTTCCTCTGCAGTGTGATAAACTGTCATCACATCCAGGATGCTTGATTCTTACTTCAACCCCATTGAGGATCCACCACAACCCTAATTAAGATTAAGCATTAAGAAATTTTTTAAATCCTTTAGTAAACTGACATTTAATTTTCACATAGACTACCACTTCACTATGTATATTATTTGTAGCAACACGATTAACCCCACCTCTTTCACGTAGCTTAGTAAAGGGTTTCAAAGGAGAAAGTCTTTCATTCTTTGCGAATACAGACATTATTTTTTAAATGCCTATGCAGCTGCGTTTTTTTATTTTGAATGCCATACCAGCAAACGTATACATTCGGCATATACATTCTCATATACATTCGGCAGACACCCTTATCCAGAGCGACTTACATTTTTATCTTATTATACATCTGAGCAGTTGAGGGTTAACCCTTTCAGGCTCAAATTAAGTTTTTGTTGCTAAAGGACAACCAAGTCCTGCAGTGGTACTTCTGAGTAAAAAAAACTCATTAAATATGTATCTGGGGTAATAAGGTAGTTAGTTTTTAACTGTTGCAAATCAGCAACGCCTGCCTTGAAAGGGTTAAGGGTCTTGCTCAACAGGGACAACTTGGTGATCGTGGGATTTGAACCTGGGACCTTCCAAACCATAGTCTGATGCCTTAACCACCAAGTTAACCACAATGTTGAAACCTTTTCACATTAAGTTACAAATATAACGCAAAGTATAACAGGTATCTTGTGCAAAAAAAAAAGTAAAAATCTGAAGAGACTCTTCAAGACTACAAAATGTGCCATATAACCTAATTATGTTCTCATCATAAATGTAACAATCATTTGTTTTCTCATTTTTTCGATTCTATTTCCTCCCACTCGCAGATGGACAGGAGATGTTAGTCAACGGTTCACAGGAGACAGCAGCTTCCCAGGTAGGCACATTTTTAAAAAAGGGAATTTTTTTCAGTTATTATACCATTTTTTGTCATTATAGTTTTTATTATAGTGAGGGTCATACTTTTTTTACTCGAGAAAGTAAACCTCCATTAAAACCCACTGCACTGAGAGAGAGATGGTTTGTGTTATTGCTGAGTTTTATGCAGTTCTGTAACAAGGATAATTACTCATTATTCACGACCGTGTGACACTTGTTTCCGTGGCAACCCGATTTCAGTAAAAAACCTATCACGATTTTGAAGCAGCACAACTGTAATTGCTGCCAAACTTTGTTCCAGAACGCATTACAAAACACCCCTTATGCGGAGAATCTGTCAAGCTGATGTCCTTTACCTCATAACCATAGAGTATCTTTGAATAAATCATATTTGATTGATATTGATTTATTTCAGTGGCCTGATTCCTTTGAGCTTGATCGATTTGTTTTATTTATGCAGGATGGAAATGGGAATCAGCTGGAGGACAAAACACCAAGCGAGGTACGAGTCTATTACAAACAGTTAAACCGCACTTCTGTTTTTATGCTTTTTTGTGTTTGAAAGCTGTTTTTTTTTATTATATATCTGGGTGTGGTATTGAGAACTGGTTCAATGGCCTGTAGTTGACATTAAAGTTACTTTTGTGATAAGCTTTGAATAACATGATTATTTGAACAGTACTTCCTGTTTCACAGTGTTAGGAAACATATGCTGTGATCTGCGAAGAAATGATCTGATCTGAAGTGATACAGGAGGCTGACAGATTAAAGGAAAAAAAAACGTACACTTGGGTCACTTACAAGGGAGATATCTAACATTTAATTGATATGAATTTCTTCCGGTGGCATGGTGGCTTAGTGGTTAGCACTGTTTTCATGCACCTCCAGGTCCTAGGTTCGAATCCCACATCAGGTCTGTGTGCACGAGCTTGACCCACAGCACCCACTTACATTACCTTAAATTACTCATCACGCCTGCAATCTGCCCCATTCTCCTTCTGATACTCTAAGCTCTGCTCGATGAGTCTCACCTTTATCCCAAGAGCTGTGCATAAATGAATTACTACAACCTAAAGTGAGGGTTTTAAAGACGAATTGGCCAACATTTCTCCAGAACCATTTAAGAAAAAATAAATTGATGGGTGCGCTTATTTTTGCTACCTGTTTTTTAAATGTTGGTTCAGTACGATAATTTTTTTTAAATTATTTTTTCTTATTTGAAGTTAATGAGACAAAAAAGGCAGTTGTGTGGAAACTTCTGTCTGTTTTAAAAGCACTGACACTGGAGACTCCTTCCAAAGTTTCCATAGTTTCAGATTTCAGTAGGTCATTCCTGTGAATGAACTGTTGCTATAGAAACAATTGTGTATTAGATCATTATAAACACCTTCTGACCAAACAGATTCAACAATTCAGCTGTGCCGTGGTATAATGAATATAATTAGTCCTGTGTACTCTGTTGCGAGTGTTAGATCTGTTCCCTCCTAATGGATTGTGTATTTCAGGAAGTCTCTCAGCGACTGGTGAATCTCAGCGCTCAGCTGCATGCTCTGCAGGTCAGATTCAAGCCCACTCCATCTGAGTCATATTTGAATTTGTATCAGAGTTTATTCCGCATTCTCGTTTCCTTACCTGCGTATGTAATTAATCGAGCTCAGGTAGTCTGTTTCAGTCCCAAACTGCCTGTCATACATGAGTCACTCTTTTCCCAGGGGGTTGTGATTCAGCAGGACTCCGTCATGGAGTTATGCGTACGCGAGGGCGGCGCGCCTTTGTCTCGCCCGGGGCGGTCTCTTTCACGCGAAGGAACTGGAGAAGTGGGGACAGCGGGCGAGCTGGCACTGCTTCAGCGCCAACATAGCCTCCTGCAGGAAGAGCTCGTCCGCCTCAGAGGCGCTGAAGGGAGACTTAAAGACAGCGAGAAGGTCCGGGCCCAGCTGGAAAAACAGCTGCGAGACTTGAAGTCCAACGGTGCCGCCCTGGCGGAAAGCATGGGAAGTTCCCAGGTAACTGTTGTAGATATTTTGCAGGAAGTGTAAATGGATGAATGAAACTTTACAGTATAAAATCACTTGTTTTAGATTGTTAGATAATTACCAACCTTTTAACCAACCCCCCCCCCCCCCCCATTATTCCTTATGTATTTTTATGAAACGATGAAAAATGTTGATGTTTAAGGACATATCAACTAGCTAGCCAGCTAATCTAGGAGGGTTAGGGATTTATAATAAGACATGTTTTTAATCCCTCAATTGCTCAATAATCCAATAAATTTTATACATGAATTAGATTTTTTTAAGGTACAAAATGATACACTTTGTATATACACTGCCTGGTCAAAATAAAAACTTCAAATAGGTCAAATTAGCATGAAAATTAGCAAAGAAAACAATTAAGAAGACTAGAATTGGGTTAAGAACTATCCAACAACTTATTAAAAGCTGAAAGGATAGTACAAACCAGAGTTTAATAGTCAAAGTAAGAACATTTCCATAAGCAAAGACAATGTTGTGAGAACTCAAAGGATTGGGGCTAAACAGCTGTGCGTCTGTGCGATTGGCCTCTCTGGACTCCAGAGTGATGGGTGTTCAAAAAAAGTTAAATAAGGGAATAACAATCATGCAGCGGGGAAATAATCTATGATGGTCAGATGGTGACTGTTTGCAACTTCATATTCTAATAGGAAAGTTTATTTCAACATGACATTTTAGTAAGTTACCACTCTGTCGCTCTCCCAGGCTTCACTACATCGCAGAGAGAGTGAAACTGACCCAAACCCTGACACACGACGGGCCAGTCAGACATCTGTGGAGCAGACAGACGGCCAGCAGGACTGCAGCGATATAGACGTAGACGTAATCTCAGACGATGATGACGATGAAGACTTGAAGGTGTCCCCACGATCTGAGAGCCCTAGAGGTCAGTACTCGGAGGACCACGTTTTAGATCCCAACAAGGCTCATGTGTGTTATATTAGTCATTGCTCCTTTTGCGCACACGCCAACAAGCTCTCATCCACTAATTCTTCGTTTACAGACATAAACATATACAGTACACACCAATTTACCCTCGTACATCTCATTTCAGTGAATTAAACCTTAATATGTGCCAATACAAGCCTTCAGCAGAATCCAGTTATTCAAAATCCACAGTTTATTTTAATGAAGCTGGGTTTGAGGTGCTGTTATCAGCAGTAGCTGTTATTAAGGATGATCTCTTTTGGCAGCCGCAAAAATAGGACAAATTAATGGTATCATGTAAGCCTTTTTTTCCCCTTTTTATGAATACTGAATTTGCCGATGGCAGTTCGGCAAATTCAGTATTCATAAGCATTTAGTATAATGATTTATATTGGGGTTTTTTTTTCCCTTTTTTTTTTTACTATTTTTAAATTAAATACTATTTTAAAATTAGATTTAGGGATTTTGATATCAAACTCCCTAAATCTGAAGTACTTATGCTTTTAACATTATTCTGTATTCAGCACCATGCAGTAGGGATGGAGGAAAAATGTATTTAGTTATGAATCATAATTTTTTTGTGGAGAAATGCAGGTATCACTGACTCCAAAATCAGATTTTTATTTATTATTATTTTTTACATTTTTACATTTATAATAGAGATGAACTGGTCGATCAGCCAGTGACCAGAACTGGCTGGTTTTCAGTTTGATTGGACGTGACCGGTAAGCAGCCAAACAGCCTCAGATATAAACGGTTCTGTACTGAGCACAGAAGCTTCCACGTGGCGCAGCAGAAACACATTTTATGGCGTTACATTATCAAAAAAGTTTCTGATCTGCCCTTTCTCTCTGCCTGATCTGGCTTTTGAGGCAGTAAAAGTACAGGTGGTACACTCTGAACTATTTACACATTTTCATCCCGTGTGGTAGGTGTAAATAGTTTGCAACGTTTGTTTCGAAATAATATGTATGGTCGAATGACATATGTGCTACTCAGTAAAAAAAGTTAAATGTTAAACTCTTAGTTTATATTGTTTAAATGCTGCCCTTAATGTTTATGTGAGAAAACTAATGTTACAAGGAATCAGCTACTTTTAATTTCTCATTAAATAGCGCATTTACAAAATAGCAGTTAATTATTTAACTGGCAATCTTGCACAAACCTCTGGGGAAATTAGCGATTTAGGTAGGATTTTTATACACTTTTTCTTATTAGGGATGAAAATTATGGCATGTTTAAATTTATAATTTGGCCAATGGTTGATACCGATGTTTTTTTACGGTCCAAGCACTATGACATCATAGTGTGTGAAGGGCCCTCTTGTTTTTCTAAGTATTTTGTGGGGTTTTAACATGCTCAAAAAGTCATGAAAATCGGCAGACAGGTTGGAATCTGCCGCCACTAGGATACCTGGGAATCTGGGTCCCGAGCTTGGCACGGGCTCTCACACAAGATTAGGCTGCATAGCTCATACACACTTGCATGTATGCACGCGAAACGCGGTACACATTTAGAGTTCATTAAGCTGAACAACTTTTACATTGCAAGTCATGGGGTCTACTCAACAGAAAGTGAGTTATTTTGGGTTGTTTGCAAAACGCACCCAATGGAGTTTGATACACTCTTCCTCTGGAATTTTATTCGATCGAGACCATTGCTTGCAACCTTTAAAAAAATTTTTTTTGCTACAGCTCTTGTGCATTTTTTACAGAATACATTCTCTATGCAACACAACATGTCTGGCTTGGCGCAGCATGATGGCGTAGTGGTTAGCATTGTGGCCTTACACCACCAGGACCTAGGGTTCAATTCTCGCCTCAGGTCCGTGTGTGTGGATTATATGTGTTCTCCCCATGCTGTAGAGAAGAGTGCAGCTTTCAGAATCACAAAATTAGCTCAGCCACCGCACAAGCGGATAGCGCTGTCCTCTGAGTTTGTTACTCCACCTCATAAGGAACGTGATCGAGCAAACCAAAACTCTAGTTATGGTCATCACGGTGATTCTGCAACTCAAATTGTGGAATGTTTTAAATTTAAATAAGTTGAAAACTAAAAGACTTTTAAATCACATGAGACAATATTGTATTCACAATAGAACATAGAGAACATAACAAATGTAATGTAACCATCAGGGATGCTGTCTTTTAAACTGAATGCTGATAACACTCTGGAAGCTATCCCTCCTTTTTAGCTTAGAGGAATCTGCAAACGACACAGTTGCAATTTGACTTTAAGGAACGTTGTTCACCATCTTTTTACACACTCTTTCACAGATTGGAGAGAGTCTGCCCATCTTTACCTCTGAGAGACTCTGTCTCTCTAAGACATCCCTTTTATAGCTACTCATGTTTCAGACCTGATGCTAGATGTTCTCCTAGCTGAATCTTTTCAAAATTTCTTGCTTTTTGCCCTTTATCGCCCTCGTCCCAACTTTTTTTTGAGAGTTGTACGTAGTAGGCATCAAATAAAAATTAAATGAATCAAATAAAACAAAAGTGTAAGATTTCTCAGATTAACAGTTTCTTTATGTTCTGTTATTAATAAAAATATTGGCTTATGTGATTTATGTCTTTTCATTTTTTAAATTATTATTCAAATAATTTTTTTTTTTTTTTAATTCCCTTTTTTTTAAATCCGGTTCTATGAACTCATATGAGCAGAACGGTTTCTTGTCATTATTTGGAATCAATGCCAACACAGTGAGAACTTGGCAAGAAGGCTCCAAAGATGGCATCATTTTAGGATTTTTTATTTTTTTGACAGATCTCAGCATGCCTGCATAATAAGACGTCCAGGTGATTCTATCTCAGTTATCCAGGGTTCCATAAACCACAGCTACATACGTATTGAATAATCAATTAAATATGTGGTTTTCATTAATTATTCTCCTTATATACACTTCCAGTCAAACATTTGAAAAAACTTTCTAACTGTATGGTCTTTCCTGATTTTTATTTATTTATACATTGTAAAACAATGCTAAAGGCGTCCAAAATATGTAATAATCTCCTTTGAACAGTTGATATTGAGATGTATCTGCTACTAATGCTCTGTAAATCCTTCATAACGGCTCTAATCTGAGGTGCTGGTTGTTAATTGGTGATTTCTGAGGTAACTGGTGAATCTAAATGAACTTTTCCTCTGCAGCAGAGGTACATTTTGGTCTTCATGAGAGAGAGTTTCATCATGGTGCTTGATGGGTTTTGCAAACGCACTTGACGATACTGTTCTTACCTAATGATGTATGTGTTATTTCACATTTTTGAAATCTCCAGTATTGTTAAAGTCAGTAGAAAATAGATCACAAAATTCAAACACTGAATTAGAAGGTGTGTCCAAACTTTTGACCAGCACTGTGTATGTTTTCTATTTCTAGACCTGCAAGACATTCCTGAGGAGAGCGAGTCATCAAACGAAGCCCGAGAACATGCTTTACACTGCTAATGGTCTTCTACTGCACAGAATGTAGAACTTGAACCCAGAATGACTAAGCGGAAAAAAAGTCGCTACTCTGCCGAAGCACAAGACTCTATGAGCAAGTCTTCCTCTGAACTTCAAGGGAAGAACATACAGCTATCAATCTAATTATATCCATCTACTGACCTTGTTTCACAACTTTTTTTTTTGTGCCATAGTTTTTTTTTTTGGGGTGGAATTCAGTCATTTTGATATCAGAGGACCAATAAGCGAATGCCAAAGCAGCCTGATTGTCTGCAAATAGCAGGACTTGTGTGATATTGCATGAAAGAAAAAGAAAAATAGGTGTTAAATGAACACAGGAATTAACCAAACTTCAGGATTTACTTGCTAATGACACAAAGATACTGTAACATGTGAAACAAAACATACATACAAATTAGTTTTTTTTTGTTAGTAGTGAAACTCTTGTGTTAAAAACTTTTCAAGATTTTGTTGTTAGCTCTTTATTTGTAATTTATTTATTATCTTCTTTCGCTGACTGAATTACGTCTTCAATAAACATTTCAAGCACATGCTATAAGAAGCCATAACCTGTATGAATAGAAACTTCTGTGCAAGTAAAAAAAAAAAAGTAAAACAATGTTTTTACTATACTTTATTGAGTTATATAACTTTGAGTTATTACAGGTTTATGTGAGCATGAGTGCTTTTAGTAAGGTATATTTTATATATATCTTATACATATTCGTGCTTTAGCAAGATTTAAGATTATATTTCACTGTTATTTTGGTTTAGGTTCATAGGACATGATTCACTGAACCCATGTAGAGTTGTTTACTGTTACACTTATTAACATACATATATATATATATGTACATATATACGGTGCAAAAGGTCTTGAGCCCCGGCTCATTTCTTCGCATTAAATGATGTAGACTAAATGAAAGAATTGAGAACAAATGTTTTACTGCGATGTGCCTAAATATTTTTTACAATTTAAAAACTGATTGTTTATGTAACAGCTTCAGCAGCGACCTCGTTTCCCCTCTCGTCTGTCACAATCACTCAGCATTCAACATCAGCTGTATACTAATCACCGGACTGATCGTCTGTCATCATCTACACCTGTTTCTCTCTGGTTTATGCTATTGCTGCGTGGCTTAAAAAGCAAAAAACATTCCTCTGAAACTGCTCAGGTACAGGGACTGGACTGGACTTAAAACGAGAGGAAGCCTGGAGAACTATTTGTTCAAGAAAGTCTTGAAGAAAAAAATATGAAAGAAATGAAACGGGCTCAAGACTTTTGCACAGTACTGTACATGTATATGTGTATACATCTATATCTATTCTCAGTTGCTGATTTCTTTCTTTGTACATCTATGTTTTGGTTTATAACTGTACAATTTAACAGTGCCATAATAGCTGGTTGTGTGTACAGGTGAGGTATTTTAAGCTCCGATTTCAGGAAAAACAAAACACAGAAATTATTGTCTGCTTTATACAGTATAGCGTTTTTGTTTACTTATGAGTGAAAGAGTTTGTATGGAAATTTTAAGGAATATTGAAATGCTTTATTAATATTTGGTTAAAATACTACAATTACAGTATAACTCAAGGCTATTGTTATGGATTTCAGAATTAAAGTTTTTATGAACTCCAATAGTGATGCATAATACACCAATATTATAAAAAAATTTTTAATTATTATTCATAGTCATTTACATGCTCTAATTGGATCTTTTGTTACGGCACTGCTCAAAGTTAAAGCTCATGCATGGTGGGAAAACTCCCTGTACTAGCCGGATTATAGTCAGGTTAGACCCCTACTTCGACCTGATGTCACGTCACACACTCACACAACATGCATTAATGCTGTAATATTCACACGGTGGTAACCGGCAGTGCTGTAAAGGAGCGAACGCCATTCGTTGATATCGAGATCTGTCATTTTAATCCACAGCATAATGTCAGCCAAGAGACAAATATTAATATATCATGGCATGGTAAGGCATTGTGTTTAAACACACATACACACACATACTCATTCTGTCTGTATTATTGCAGACATAATGCTAAAATCTTTTCTGTACCAGTTGCCGTCTTTCTAATTTAAAGCTACAGACACTCAAGCCCACTCACTCACACACTACCTCATTCATCATCCAGAGCAGGAGCAGTGCTTTTAAATACAGTTGAACTGAATGGAAGAGAGAGAGAATAGAAGGAGAAAATAAATATTACAAATTTATATCAAATTCTAAACATAATATTTAGTGTATCGAGTGCTACACACGAGTACACAGTGTACATATGATGTTTAATGGGAAGAGTTTATTACAAATGTTTAAAGTCAAAGAGTTTTAACAGATTTCTCAGTGATCATTTGGAGGCATGCAGTTCTATTGTAATGTGATCAAAATGTTTCCGAATAAAAAAAACAAAAAAATTATCAGATTGTGGTGTGGATTTTACAGATTATTTGCATAGATCAAGTATTTTCTGTTGGCCAGGCATTCCCTGGAGAAATGTTTTGTACAGTGCTGTGAAAAAGTATTTTTCCCCTTTGAGAATTTATTTTTTTTGCATATTTGGCACACTTACACGATTTTATAACAAAATTAAATGAATACAAAATGCATTTTTAACATGATTATCTCATTTATTAAGAGAAAAAAGCCTGCTTTTTCCAAACCTGCTTGGCCCTATGTGAAAAAGTAACTGCCCCCAAAACTACTGTAAATAAGTGCTTGTAACGTTTGCGATATTTCTGATTCGCATCATTGATTTGGCAAATATTTTACGTCGGATGCCCTTCCTGACACAACCCTCTGCATTTATCCAGACTTGGGACTGGCACAAGAAGACACTGGATTGCGCCCCCCCATGGTTGCGATAACTGGCAATAAATCTTTAACGTTGCAGTGGAGGAATTTTGGCCCACTCTTCATTGCAGAATTGTTTTAATTTAGTCACACAGGTGGGTTTTCAAGCATGAACGGCCTGTTTATGGTCAACTCAGTTGGGTTTAATCCAGACTTTTAATCCAAAACCCTTGGCGGAAATCAACCATTTGAAAAAAATGGCAACGACTCTTTAACATCTCTGTGGAGTAATTTTGGCCCACTCTTCTTTTCAGAATTGTCTTAATTCAGCCACACTGAAGTGTTTCCAAGCACGAACAGCCTGTTTAAGGTCGTCTCAATCGTATTTAAGTCCGGACATCATTTAAAAACATGCATTTTGTATTTACTCGGATTCTAAATCATTTAAGTGACCAGGCAAGGGAGCAAATACTTTATTACGCCAGTGTAGATCCTTTGATTTTGATGTCGATTTCCAGAAAGATGATTCCTACAAGTAAAATAAATTCCCAGGGTAGAATCTTTGTGCCAACTTTATACCCAAGTCATCGCCTAAAATTATCGCTCCATCCACCCTTAAACTACACCGGGCACCTTTCATCATGTAAAAAGGAAAAAAAAAATATTATATTTGTTAGAATTACATTATTTATGTAAAAGGATAAACTGTTATTCCTGAGTGCTCTGTTATAACAAACAAATACACAGTAGGGTAGATCAGGCAGTGTGTCCACTGGAATGCCATGCATGTACAGCACGACTGGGGGACAACGACACACACTAACACACACACCTGTGCCTGTCACAAATGGGCTTTGTCTTATTATAGCAGATGCCATATTCCCTCCCTCACCCTTGATCCTTTCTTTTGTCTCATATGTTATATATAGAAACTCAGTGTTGTACTTATATTTAAACAATAGACATGAAGGAATAAAAATAAAAAGAAGAGAAAGGAAAAGTTGCAAAGGAGAGAAATAAAATAGAATACAACTCTAAAAACAACAACAACAACAACAACAAAAAGAACAATATATAATAAATCTAATCTTTGCTTTAGCGACAATTTTATTATTATGGCCTAAGGTCTGATTGGTTCTATGTTTGTATTAGGTACCTACATGGATCTGGTGAGGGGCAATAAAGAGGGCATGGTGTAATTAAGATGGGAGGGGAAACATCGCCCCCTGATATAAAGGCCCTCCCCTTATCTCCGGCTGAGTTTGGGCTCCTTTTCCCTTCACTCCCTTCCTCTTGCCAAAGTCGGTCAGCTCCATCCATTTGTCTGATTCCCTCCTGCTCTCCAAGACCTCATTTCTTTTTTAACTTCATCTAATTCTCATACTTTAAGCACCACTCAGTCACCACAGCCAAGATGGAGGCCATCAAGAAGAAGATGATGATGTTGAAGCTGGATAAGGAGAACGCTCTGGACCAGGCGGAGCAGGCCGAGACCGACAGGAAAGCGGCAGAGGAAAGGAGCAAACAGGTGAGGGAAAGACTTGGTCAAAAGCGTATCTTGCATATGGTGTAATTTTCCTTGATATATAGATGGCCAACTGTAAGCGTATTTAAATGCAGGTGGAATATCATGGCTATGGTAATGACTAATACAATTTCAAGCTGTTCAAGCTCAGTATCCAAGCATTTGGATCATTTTATATAAAAAAAAAAAAAAAACTGCCAGATTTTTACATTAAGCCATTTGCATGAAAGGCAGTCAAGCAATAAATAAGCTTATATCGTTCTAGCGTATAAAACTGCATGAACACTGTAAGGGTGTGAAATCAAACTCAAATACAACAAAACTAACACAACGTGAATCAAACTGCGAACGTAATCCATTGAAAGGCAGGGCTGTTCGTCAGACGTCTGTTAAGTGCCTGTGGAAAATGAATGTAAAGGAAGCAGGGACCTCTGGATTGTGAGACATGGGGACTTCCCATTCACACTATCTCTATGTACAGATGTCCTTCCACACATACTGTAGGATCATGAACTTGTAATGAGGTAGCAACTTAGCAAGCGTCTCACTAGAGCATTACATCAGTGATGAGTGTTCACACTTCTATTCCCTCTTTCTCTCTCTCTTGTTTTCCAGCATGAGGATGAGTTGATTCAGATGCAGAAGAAGCTAAAGTCTACCGAGGATGAGCTCGATAAGTATTCCGAGGCCTTGAAGGATGCCCAGGAGAAACTGGAAATAGCTGAGAAGAAGGCTGCTGATGTGAGTGACACCAATCCACTAAGCACAAAACATGCCATGCCGTAGAAAGAGTCCCGTCACCACTAACAAATACCACCCACCCCACCAAAATCTGTCTCCCATCCCTGACGTTCATTGTATCTCTTTATCCCGGCAAAGTTGCCGCTGTCTTTCCAATTTTTTTGGACTCTCCGTCCACCATTATAACCTCTCTCCTTGTAATCACTTCTCGACATGTCCATATATTTCTCAAAAAGCCAGGTTCCATAGAAGTGATGGTAAACCTTATTTTCGCCAGTTCTTGCTCAAGTTGCGTAGTCACTGCATGGTTAGACCACCATAATTTTGGCTCTATTCTTATAAATCAGTGGGTGCTAGCCAATCAGGAGACTTTCCCCAGAACTACATTGGTTTCTAGCCCAATGGAAGACATCTGGGAAATAAGTCTCATTTCCTAATCCCTTATTGTTTCCTCTTGCACTTTTAATCTCAAAGTTTCTATTCAAATGTGCATTCATGTTCTATACGGCATATACCGCATGCTTACTGTATCATGCTTTCAGTAGTGGGTGCCGTGTTAAAATTAGTTACAGTAGTCGTCCCTCTTCCTGCCTTCCTTGTGTTCTCTTCTTTGTTTCCACCCTCATGATTAACTGTTCCGTCAGAGGTCTGGATATAGCAGGTCCACCTGTTGTCATAATGTGTGTCCTTCGAGTTATTCATGGCGTGAATGCAAGGGGGGGTTTAATTCTGTGTGAGTGTGTGTATATGTATAATCCTTTTTTCTTTTCTTTGGAATTTGAACACATGTCTCCACTCTGGAGTCTTTGGCAAAATGATGACTCCTGCATATAGTAATAAACATGACCAGGAGTGCATAATGATGATTTTGCAGAACGTAGATATTTCCTCATTATAGCAGGCATGTGTGTTGGCTTGGGCAATGCAGAACCCATTGTTCTCATCCAGAGACAGAGACAAACGCTGTTCAGGGTCATCTGAAAAAGATTTATGGCATTCAACTCAACCAGTCATCTTCCATCAGAGACAAGTGTGTGTTGCCATTGCTACAGCTGTCATATTCACACCTGTTTAAACCCCAACCAAGCTGTTATTGTCTGCCAATACAAAATCAATAGTTTTTAAAACATTTCCAAGAACTATCTGGCACATTATCTTAGCATATCTTGCTTTACAGCATGCACAAAGAAGCTGACAGACGGGCTGTGCCACATGCGATGATCCCCAACCCCCCACCAATCCCCCCCACCCATGAAGAACGCTGGTTTAAATAGACCTCTGAGTCACTGGGAGGACTACTGTATTATCAGAATGTGAAGGGTGAAGGACAATGTAATTCGAGGCATAGCTTACCGTCGGTCAATCAGCTTCCCTAAGTCCACAAAGATCAATCTATTTGTTCAGCTGGACTGACTGCCTGACCTCAAAATATTTACATTAGAGTCATACAGGTACAAATTTAGTATCATGAGATCATTAAACTATACAAAAACAAACAAAAAAAGTTTTTGGAACAATAATAAAAATAAAGAAAAGTGCTATAATATTTTAAAAATATTTTCTTTACAAGATTTGTTCATGGCTTTGCATACAAATAATTTAAAGATTTTTATTTCCCCAAAGAGTGTCTATTATTATTAATTCTAATAATAATAATAGACACTGTTAATTTATGCCTGTAAATCTAAATGTAATGCACATTTACAGCAATTCACAGACGCACTCATCCACAGCTACTTACATTTTAATGTCATTGTACATCTGAGAATTGAGGGTTAAGGGCCTTGCTCAGGGGCCCAACAAGCGCAACTTGGTGGTTGAACCTGGGACCTTCCGAACCTTTGCCAATGCCTTAAACACTAAGCTACCCCTGCCCCCAATGCCATGTCAATGTAATTCTCATCCCATGTGGGGTTTTCCCAACCTTGTGCTCCTGGAATAGACTTTATACAGAATAAAGCGGTATAGACGATGAGACGGCGAATACTGGTATGCCATCACTCTGTGACTTTATAACAGCTGATTGATCATACACCAAACACCTAAAACATTAAAGCCACATGCCTAATACTGTGTAGGCCCCCTTGAAAAACAGCTCTGGACCATCAAGGCATGGACTCCACTAGTCCTTTGAAGGTGTGCTGTGGTATCTGGCACTAAGATGTTGCAAGGTGAGTGCTCCATGGATCAGATTTCCTTGTCAAGTACATCCCACAGATTACCGGTTTAATTGTGGGGCCTTGTCAACACCGTAAACTCTTTCGTCTGTTCCTCATACCATTCCTGAAAATTCTTTTTAGTTCTTATTATTCCACTGCCACTAGGGAATACCTTTGCCATAAAGTGCTATTAATGCCAACCATAAGTGCGACATGTCAAAGGAACATGTCTAAAGAACATCCACATAAATGCTAGGACCAAACGTTTACCAGTAGAACTTTTCCCAGTACATCACACTGCCTCCGGTGGTTTTGCTTGACTTCTTCCCATGATGCATCCTTGTGTAATCTCTTCCCCAGTTAAGCACCGCAGCCGTTCCTTACATGGTCCACATGGTGTGAAAGACAATGAGATACGTCAGACATTCTTCCATTGCATTACATGTTCATGCAGGTGGAGGGAGTGAATAGCACTTTCCTTCTTCTATGTCATGCTGCCTCTAAAGCCGTGGACAACTGGTGTCATGGTTAGCAGAGGAAGCACATGATGGCCTTCATCCTGCCTAGTTGGTGGTTGTAGGATGATGGCGAAGAGCCCTAAGATGGGGTGGGAATTAGCCACAACTAAATTCCAGAGAAAAATAAGGAGGAAAAATGTTTGCAAGATAATCAATATAATTCACTTCATTTGTTAGCGGTTATGTTTTTTCTTTGGTTTTTTTTGCTGGTCGACGTATATGTGAATCAGTGTCAAGTATTTGGCAAGGTGGAGATCATCCTAACCACTCTGTCTCCTAGGACCAGTGACTCCTGAGGCTAATGACTAAGTGTGCTAGCATAATTGGTTTGGCTACATGTTGATCATTATTATCTGTGAACACACATCCACAATTTCATTGACTTGTGTATTAACTTAGGTACACTCTTAGTTCACCTCACTTTTCCACATTTTTAATTATTACAGCCTGGAACAGAAAATGTCTTGCTCATAAATCCATATATACCGAATAGCATTCACCCCAATTGCTGTGAAACCCCTAATGAACACCATAAATGAGCGACTCAGACGAGAATGTAAGGTTCTGAATATATTAATCATGGTTAATTATTAAATTCCATTACTTAAGAAAATAGAAAGAATCTTGCACGACCATGAGTCTGTCTAGAGACAGCTGTCCCCAAAACTCAGTGATCAGGTAAGGAGGATATCAGTGAAGGAAGCAACCAAGAGAACTTCCAAGAGTTGTACTCTACCAACATGATAGTCGATGTTTGTGGACATCTGACCTTTACACCCAATTTTGTCCTTTAACATGGCATTCCAAAATCAATCAACTTAGTCCCCCTTTCTCTACCATAATGGCCCCCATTCTCCTGGCAATGCTTTCTACAAGAAAGCATTGAAATGTGGCTGTTGGGATTTGCATTTTCAACCACAAAAGCATTATTGAGGTCTGGTACTTAAGTCAGGAGAGGAGGCTTCAGGGCTCTGTGCAGGACATTCTGGCTCTTTCACCTCAACCTTGGCAAAACCATGTCTTCAAGAAGCTTGCTTTATGCACAGAAACACTGTGGTACTTGAACTAAGATGCCCAAACTAGTGCTAGTGAAGCGAAATACTTTCTATAAATCCTAGTGCTTCCAATGTTGAAACAACAGTTTGGGGAAGAACCACCCAAGTGTGATGGATAGGCTTCCACAGGATGTTTTTACAGTAGTCCACCTGTCTCTTTCCATATAGTGGCAATTAGATACATTTTTGTTATAGCAGGCCAGTCTTTTGTCCTTTTTTTTTTGGTAAGTCCTAAACAGCAGCTTATTACATTAGTTAAACTTTGAAAGGTTATTGGTACACCATGACTTTAACTCAGGATGAAACAATTAATAAAGATGAAAGGGATGGATGAACATCATGTTAGGTCATTTTTGTGCAAATTGGTGATAAGGGCCATAATCGGCTAGTAGTTAATGGACTGCATGGAGTATTCAGCCACGTTAAGTAAGATTCCAAACCATAGGGAGCAAAAAAATTTTCATTTCAAAGGGAACTGTGAACAGTGAACAATGGTTTGCCAGAAGTGGACATTACAGGTGAAAATTACCTGGTATTAATTTTATGCATCGTTATCAAGTGTGATGTAATATTAATATTACATAATAATAATTATTATTATTAATACAGAGATATATTTAATCAATATATAATGAATTATTACATAGTTCTATTCATAATTGCTATCCTGGGATATGCTTCCTGCAAACCTATACACGCTCATTCACACACTATGGGTATTTGGGGAAGGTCAATTATCCTAATCAGCATGTCTTTGGACTGTGGGAGGAAACCCAAGAAAACCCACCAAGCACTGGGAAGAATGAAACTCCACAAACAACCCGAACCCCAGAGGTGCAGGGTGACAGTCCTAACCACTATGCCAAAGTGCTGCCATAATTAATCAAATCACATTGATTCATGTTATGCACATTTCAGTAGCATACATTTTTTTTTATAACACATCAGTTTGATTCTCAGTACATATTCAATATTTAATATCAGTAGTGTGAAATTTTCCCAGAACAGCCACAGGTATCTGAGGTGCCTATGTTACCAGGGTAACGCACAGAGGAAGTGATGTCTGTCTTGGTGACGTCGTGGGGTGTTCTGAATGGAGGATTTTGGTATAGAGGGAGGTTCCCTTAACACAGGGAGTAGGGAGGACACTTTAAAGTACATTGTGGAACAAGACGTAGAATAAGACGGGTGAGGAATCCTTAAATCCTGTTGTAATTAGTAAAAAAAAAAAAAAGCTAGTTTAAATAGACTAGATATATAAATATGGTTTAGGATTAGACTGTAATCCTGAACAAACTCAAAACTGGCTATAACCCCTTGCCTTAGTCTCAAGCGACATCTACTGGTGAGGTTGTAGTAATGCACATCATCCTAATTTGTCATATTACAGCAGGATACAGTCTAAAGAATGATAAAAATAGAACAAAATCCAGTTAACACACAACATAGCTTGGGTAATCAAATAACTTACACACACTTATTGAGAATTCTGATAATAATATACTACAGTGAAATGGAGGCGGTGTACTTTAAGTCCGAGTTAGCACTATGAACTTGCATGTTCTCCCCGTACTTGGTGGGTTTCCTCTGGGTGCTCGGGTTTCCTCTGACACCTAAAGACATGCAGATTAGGTGAATTGGTGGTCCCACTAATGCCCGTAGTGTGTGTTTTTGTGCCCTGCGATGGATTGGATCCATCCCAAAGTCTCCTGGAATAGGTTCTAGGCCCCCCTGGACTCTGTACAGGATAAGTAGTATAAATGAATGAATGAATGAATGAATGAACAGTAATGTAAATGGATGTTATCCGACTTTGTTATTTTTGTTTCATTTTATAATTAGTTTTTATTTTTATTCAAAAATAAATCAGTGCGAAAACTTTTCTGATTTTCAAACATCAATCAGTACTCCATTACAAAATAATAATAATAATAATAATAAAAAAAATAATAATTGTATGCCAGAAAATATAAGCGACCACTTTTTAGACAAAAAAAAAAGGAAGCAGCTGGGTTTGGCATGCAAAAAAAAAAAGCAGGTGCCACAGGCACAGTCCTCAGGAGAACTGTGCATGGTTCCTCAAAGCATTGTCACACCAACTGACACAAATACTGACTTTGCTTCATTAATTACTGTTTCGAAGGCTTTTTAGTTTATTAGTTAATTAATTTATTTTAAAGTCGGCCTTGCTCTACAACATTTATCTGCATATGCCTAAGACTTTTGCACAGTACCGTACATCACTGGGTGTATGAATGCATGCGTGACCTGCGACGGACTAGTGTCTCTTTCATGCTCTGACAGGCTCTGGACTCAACCTGACACAGAACAAAGCCATTAGTAAAGATGAATAAATAAATCAAAAGACATATAACATAGTACAGAGGACTTTTGCTAATATATATATATATATATATATATATTTTTTTTTAAAAGAGGCAAAATCTAGCCACAAACTCTGTCTCCATCTGCTGGTGAGGTTGTAGTAGGTCAACCCTCTTACAGTATTACACAGTAACAATGGGAAAACCTTGAGAGGGAACAGGAAGGAGTGACAGGATATGATAACTACGGCAAGGTCTAACATGTTCCGCTGCAACTACATCAGGGTTTACTATCTTACATTTCAAGTTGCACAACCTGCTGTCAGGGGTGACACTGGGGCAGTGGAAAAAATTGCCATCTAATAGCTCCATGGAGATTCAGTATGTTCTGAGTTTCATGTTCTTTCCTCTGGGATCTCCAGTTTCCTCCTACAGAATTCTCCATGCTTCATCTTGTTTTCACCTTCTTCATTGCTACACATACTGTATGACTGTGTCTAATGCTATCTTTTATTTCTAGGCAAGGTCTATTTGCATTGGGAAGTGTTAACACCCGGTTTTGGATTCTGGATTTCTTATCCTATTTGGTAGTGTGTCTAACATAGGCCAGATTACAAATCTGTTGGGAAAGGTGTTTCTGCACTGAAGACTTCCATTCTGAATTTATTTAAAAGGTAATATGACATGGTGGCATAGTGGTTCGCATTGTGGCCTCGCACCTCTTTGGTTGAGGGTTTGAGTCCCTCTTCGGGTCTGAGTGCAAGTTGGGGGCAGATTCTCCCTGTGCTTGGTTGGTTTCCTCTGGGTACTCCAGTTTCCTCCCACGGTTTCTTCCTGCAATGGATTGGCACCCTGTCCAGGGTGTACCCTAACTCGTGGCCTGAGTCCCCTGGGATAGTCCACCTTGAACAGGTTATAGAGAAAAAGAGTGAGTGTAATGTGGCCCTAATTTTTGGTCCATGGGTTTATACTAAGTAAAACTAAAAAGAAGCAAACCTAAATCCAGAGGAGGAATAAAATGACACATTAAAACATTCCCCTACTAATCATTATGGATTTATTTATTGTTTTTTCTTTTCTTTTTCTTTCATTATCATAGTTGTCCAGCAGAGAAATGGGTCAAACCAGAAAAAAATAAAAAATCCTTATTGGATTTTGCAAACAAAATGTTTTATTTGGTTTGTAGATACAGTATATACCTAGTATAAACAGTACAACAATATATACATGTACATCTATGGCATTCGGCAGAGCCCTTTATCTAGAGCAACTTATAGTTGTCTTATTACACATCTAAGCAGTTAAGGGTTGAGGGCCGTGCTCGTGCACCCAACAGTGAGGTGGTTTGAACCAATGACCTTATGATAATAGTCTTAACCACTGAGCAACCCATATGGCCCAAAGGTTTGTGCACCTGATCATTCCTCCCATATTTGCTCTTTACCATCACATTCTAGATTTAGTCCCCCTAGGTCACCCCAAAGGAGTTCATCAGGCTTGAGGTCAAGAATCTGTACAGGACTCTCAAGTTCTTCCAGTCCAAGCTTATCTTCACGGAGCTCGCTTTGTGCACAGGGGCATTGTCATGCTGGAACAGGTTTGGTTTCAAGCCCTTAGGTCCGGTGAAGGGAAACTGGAATCCTGCAGCTTATACATTTGTTTGCTTCCAGTGTTGTGGCAACAGTTTGGGGAAGGAAGACATATGGGTGTGATGGTCAGGTGTGTACACGCTTTCGGCCGTATGGTGTGTCAGGCCATCAAGAACATGCAGGTGTATTAGAACCAAGCAAAAGCGGTCATGTAACACTCCTTCACAGCCACCTCATACACAGCTTGTTTTACAGCTGAAACGTCAAATAGCTTTGATTACATGAGGGCGCAAAAAACGACGGCACATTAGAAACTTTGCAGAAGGAAGGAGAATGGTCATAGCTTTATGGATGTCTACATGAGTGGATGGAGATTTTACTTGGATTTTTGATCCGTCCAGCTGTGAAGTGAATGTTTGAAATCATAGTAGTAGAATTCTTACTATAATATAAATCAATAAAACAATCAATGAACAAGATTGACTAAACCGAGGTTGTTATTGTTGTTAAGTCTTTCGGCTGCTCCTGTTGAGGTCCGCTGTGGCGGCCCATCTGATCTGTGCAACAACTTTGGCACAGTTAATCCCCTTCCTAATGCAACCCTCCCAGTGGCAATGCTTCCAGCGGCTTCGGTATTCGGTATTCGGCTTGGGCATTGAACTCGGGCCTTCCGCATGGCAGGCAAGAAATCCATCACCGAGTCACCAATGCATGGTGGTAGCATGGGGGCCCCTTCTGCTTTGCTGCTGATTACACATCTATTTTTATTTTAAATCAAAATCAATTTTATCATTCAGTCTTGAGTAAGAAGGATGTTGCAGGTGTGACACAGTTTAAAGCACTTGTGCATGTGGTAACTAATATTTATCAGTGTGGTTCATCATCCTGGATCATTTCGCAAGAGGGAAAAAGTGAATGACTCAAAATTCAAATGTATTAATCTTCCTCATGCTTGCTATGACAGACTCATTATTTGAACAATAGGAATGCTGCTGTGTAACACTTTCTGGTTCTGAGTGTGAACTTTTCTATAGTAATGAAAAAAAAAAAATGAAGTAAGGGAAAGCAGACCAATGGGGGTCGAGTCCTATAATCCTGTATAACCTTGACGTCGCGCGTGCAGCTTTGGTGCCACACCTTAAGCCGAGGAGCTTAAGGAGCGGTCTTGGAATGCTTCTGGTGACGTCACTCACCTGTGACTTCACAGGTCCGGCCAATCAGCTTTCGATTGGAGCGCGTGATATCTGATCCTGGATCGGTTGCGCGTGCCGTCGGGGCTGGGTGGAGCGAGCCGGAAGTGGGGTGAAGACAAAAAAGGGGGAAAATGTTTTAACAAACTCTGCAGAAAGACAGATTTAAGGGTGAGGTGAGGTGAGGGAAGACTGTGTCACAACAAAAAACGAACAATATATATTTATTTATAATAGTGATAACATCAAGAAATTGAGCGGGAGTCGAGACGCGGAAGAGAGTGGAAATTTGGATAAGTTGCCACGTCCTACTGAAGAGAAGAGAAAGAGAGAGAGAAAAAAAACAGCAGCTTCATTCAGTGCTTCCTGTTTATGTCAAGGACAAAAAAACCCCAACAACAAACAAACAGTGTGAGTCGCGCGCACTGACTATTTAATAACAAGCTGAAAGAGGGAGCTTCTCTTCTACTACGACTTGTGCTACAAGTTGACTCGTTGGCGGGGCGTTGGTTTGTTCTCCCCCAGCCCTCCCCAACACTCATCACTCTACTGTGCACAGACTCTCCACAGCCTCAGGAGGAAGGATATCACCCCAATCCCTTCATCACACTACTCTCCCTTTATTTTTTTTTAAATACGAAGAAACAAATTATATATCATATTTAAAATGGCCGGAACGAACAGCATCGACGCGGTGAAGAGAAAGATTAAAGTTTTGCAGCAGCAAGCGGACGAGGCAGAGGAAAGGGCCGAGATTTTGCAGAGGCAAGTCGAGGAGGAGAAGCGCGCGCGGGAGCAGGTAAAACTCGCAGCGACACAATGTTTTAAAACAAATGTTTTAAAACAAATGTCGGTTGATTCGAATCACGCGGTTGATTGAAGTCGGTTTGCACTTATGGGCAGCATCCTGCTTTGAAGATCGCTTCGCCGTGTAGCGTAGTCACTCTTTGAAGTCATTTCCGTCCAGATAACATGTATAGAAATGTATCCGTTTTTACATAATATATAATGTTAATTGTACGAGGAATTCCTGTACTTGTTTCTTTTTTTTATACTTGAATAACTTATAAAACTTAAAAAAAAAACTTATAAAAAAAAATTAGATCTTTTATATTCATTTATTATTTTTTTTATATAAGTATTTGCTTATCGCGGAGAAAAAAGAATGAACCACAGTCGTGCAAACTTTTTTTTTCTTTTCCCCCCCCTCCCTTTCCATCCTGTTTGAATCAGGAAGCTCTAACTCGGACCTCACTGACTTTTCGGACACCTGAGCCTCTCTAGAGACCAGGTGTGCCATGACGCACCGGCACTTTTTTTCAGGTGCACCTGGACCCCTTTTCGCATTAATTCCACACCACTCCGGGATTGTAGAAATGTCTGAAATGCCTCTCTAGTGCACTTATTGGTGATGAGCTCACCTCCTTGGACTTTGCAGTTCCTCATACCTTATTAGGAGCGAAACGCCAGTCTTGGTGAGCGATTGCGTCATATCCGGGCTGAGCAAGGGTGAAGCCTGCATGCTGCTTTTTTTTTCTTTTTTAAATACTGTCGTGGTGGTGTGTTATTTAGATGATGTATGAATACAGGCTTTTTAAAATTATTATTATTATTTAAATAAACTGACTTCTCTGAACTTACTGAACATGGTCATTATAATGCTGTGTAATGCAAACTGTTTAGTTTACCCGAGCCAGAATGTGTGAGGGTGTTTGTCACTTCCTTAAGTCACACGTTCCCAACTCTCATCCCCAGTCCCTCACATTGTGCATGCACTGGAACACAGGAAGTCTGGATAGTTAACTCGTGTGCATTAAAAACAGGGTGTCGGTACACGACCTGGACGTCTTCGGTGTATCCTCTCTTTCTTATTCATAACTGCGGTAACCGTTTTGTGTCTGTGTGTTGTAGGCTGAAGCCGAGGTGGCCTCTCTGAACAGGCGTATCCAGCTGGTTGAGGAGGAGCTGGACAGAGCTCAGGAGAGACTTGCGACAGCCTTACAGAAGCTGGAAGAGGCGGAGAAGGCAGCGGACGAGAGCGAGAGGTACGTGCGTGCACATGTCCGATGACGAAACGATCTGGGCACGCATTTGACTCCTGTTCACACCTGGTATTATTGTCAAGCTCAGGTGTTCAGGACAGCTGTATCATTTCCAAAATCGTCCCACAGTGTTGCGCAACGGCGTTGCTTCCTGGGATGCGCTGAGATGCCTACCTGTTAAATCATCATATGCATCTTGGGCCATCTCTAAACATGTTTAGATCTGATCTGTGATCAGATCTTTTCGTACATAGCGCAGTCAGATCGTATAGTCAGTCGGATGTGCGGTGAAACCAAATGTTGTTGCTTTTTTTTTTTCTCTGTAAAACAGGGGCATGAAGGTGATTGAGAACAGAGCGCTGAAGGATGAGGAGAAGATGGAGTTGCAGGAGATCCAGCTGAAAGAGGCCAAGCACATTGCAGAGGAGGCCGACCGCAAATACGAAGAGGTGAGCATTACACTCGTCCCTGTCACCAGCGTGTCCTGACTTGAGTTCAGTATACTGTATAGGCATGCATTAGCGGTCTGAAGAATGTAGAGGTCACACTTGCTTGTTTAAAATGTCACCCATCCACCATCTGGATGGTGTGGCTCATTCCGGCATTTGGAAGTACATGTAATTGACTGTGTTTGTGTGTGTATACAGGTGGCTCGTAAGCTGGTGATCGTTGAGGGAGAGCTGGAGCGTACTGAGGAGAGGGCCGAGCTCGCCGAGGCGTGAGTCATGCATCTTTTAAACGGACAGATCATCATCTGTGAACCGTACTTTATTAGTGCAGTGACTCTCTGCAGCTGAGCCTCAAGCCGTGTGTTTCAGTAAAGCTAAATCGTTTAGGCATGAGGGGAAAAAAAAATAATGCTTGCATTTGCATGACATTATCCTAACCTGAATTCTGCTGTGTTTGTGTGTGTGTTGTCTGACCTGGGGGGGGGGGGGGGGGGGGGGGGGGG
>JAQQZT010000021.1:12373662-12391600 GCA_030068275.1 Clarias platycephalus
TGGTGGAGGAGCGGCCCCCCCCCCCCCCCCCCCCCATCCCTCATCCCTTATCCCTTTGTTTTTGTGCATGTTTGACCTCCTTTGAATAAAACTAACAGTAAAAAGAAGCAGTTGGAGGAGGAGCTAAGAGTGCTGGACCAAACACTGAAGTCTCTGCATGCTTCTGAAAACAAGGTAGAATTGCAGTGTGTTTGTTTGTTTGTGGAGATCCTCTGATATTGTGTGTTTTGGGTGAAATCAGAACAAATGACGTAGCGCCTCCGTGACCATTTTTATTGAGTCGAACGTGCATGCCTATGGAAAAAAAAAAGTCTTCAAGGCTTCTTCCTCCAGCCATGGCCATCTTTCTTCTCTGCTCGTGCTGGTTTGCATAGCTTTCAGTCTGTCTTTTTCACTTTCCTCCTACTTTATCTTGGCTAACGGTCTTGCAATCAGGATTGTGTGTGTATGTGTGCGCACGCTAGATTTTTATAATTGTTTTAGTCTGAAACCATAGCCAGCTCCTCGCAGCATGAACCAAGTGCTTCTCACATGTCAGTGCCACATTACCACCGGCACGCCGTGCATTCGCCAGGAGCAGCTCGCACAACCGAGACTCTGAACACACACGGTTTAGGGCTTGTTCAGTCACCCCACGATGAAAATGCATCTGTGGATTCTTATTAAATTTCTCACCTAATAAGCTTCACGTTGGTGCACCTGTCAATTACTGCTCACTTTTCCTGAGCCTTGTTCTTCACTGACTTTGTATTCGTACTGTTTCTGTGCTTATTCCTTCCTTCATGGCCTTTTTCTTCCTTTTTCCTTTCTCTCTCTCTCTCTCTCTCTCTCTCTCTCTCTCTCTCTCTCTCTGTGTGTGCTGCTTTTCCCGAAAATCAAAATCACTCGTCCTGCTTTCAGTAAATGCGCCGAGCTGGAGGAGGAGCTGAAAAATGTCACCAACAATCTAAAGAGTCTGGAGGCTCAGGCCGAGAAGGTAGGCAGTGTGTGCTGCATGAACCTTTCGTGGATCAGCGAGCGTTTAGTTTTTTTTATTTTATTTATAATTTTTTTAAATATACATCTCTCGAGCCTTATTTTACATTCTGTACGCCAAATTAGAGCCTTTTTTTCCCTACATGCATCACATGGCTTTGGTCATGTTCAGGTCACCTATACACTGCAGCAAATCACAATTATATTTGAATTAAAACTAAATCCCAAATCTTATAGCTTTGGCACGTGAAGACTAAGCGGTCACTGATAGCAAATGCATATGTGATGACCCTGACACCTACCATGTTATTTAGCCCACATATCACCCTGGATTTATAACTCCGCTTGGAAGCAACTCCATATTTACATTTGCAAAATTAAAATTTCATCTGAATGTTAAATAATCCACAAGTATTTTTGGGCCATGTGTAGCTCACTGAGAAATTAATCAGAGTTGAATTTCAGGTACGACTTAACTGGATTTAAAATGTACCGTGAAACACGATGGTTTATTCCCACACTGGTTCCAAATAAATCATTGCGATTTCGATACTGACCAGCTTTTTTTTCCGTCACATTACTGCACAGTGAAACACTTTATTATTCGCATATCCCAATTTCTTGTTAGTAGGCTGCGATCAGAGATGAATCTTTTTTTTTTTTCTTCCCCCCCCTCCTGTCATTACCAAGCAGGCCTAGCTTACATTCCTAACCTTAAAAACTGGAAATGTGGCTGCTTAATGTTGGGACATTTTTAGCTCACAGTACAGTTACCAACACCAAACTTGGCTCATGTGTGTAAAAACTCACCCATATTTAGCACAGGTTTCTCTTCTCTCTTAAATAGGCCTCTTGAAATTAGGACAGAGGTTATTCACAATATATTTCCAGTTCAGCAGAAAACTCTAACCCAAGACAGGGGTATATGTTTGGGTTCATTCTGATTATGAAATCCGCGAATTCATCTTTTGTGCCTCTAATGAAAATCTTGTGTATTGAAAATCAAGTTAAAATAGGCTTCGTCTCTGAGGCAAGATGTGTATATTTAGGAACGCGTAGAGACAGCTCGATCCCGTAGTACCAAAACTAGTCAGTAAAAGCAAAGGTAATGCATCGGCAGGGTACGAGTAAGGAGATTGAGAACTTGCATGAACATAGGGAAGATAATGTCTTTTTTTATTATTATTATTATTAAAGTGCATCTGTTCATTAATCAGGTTGTAGCCAAACGTTAGTGTAATTCCTTTTCCAGTTCTACAGGTTGTCCCTGTCCTCATTCTTAACCTCTATAAGGACAAGACGTTTTCTTCCCACCACGCTGTCATTTGAGGGAAAACGTTCAGGACGTAACATTACGTCCCTAGTTATCGGGTACAGTGAGGAGAAATTGCAGTAGAGTCTTGTTTCCTAAAGGTTAAATAACTTTGTTGTTTTCTCCATGGTGAGTGAAATCAGGTGTGTTCGAGTTGAACCACACTCAAAAGACACTATTGTGCAATAATAGTAATAGTATTAATAGCGTCTATATTCAGAAGAAGCCGCCTCCTTCCTCCCTTTGCCTCGTCCAATCGAATCCTTTTCATGCTCTTGTCAGGAAAACTCCTGCCCGCTCGTTTGGACATAAAGTGATGCATGCCTTCACAAGTGGCCTTTTCCGGGTACTATAAACCGTTTCATCATCCGCGCTGAAAGGCCAAACATGTCCAGTCACATTACATTCAGCTTTATGGAGGGAAGTGAGTGCAGATCCTTCGTCACTAATCGGTTTATCCACGGCTTCGGTGTCCTGGAGGTTCAAACTGGAGCTCATCAGATCTGCACGTGAATGTGTTTTAGCTATACATCGTTTTCTGCAAACTTAAAGAAGGGTGTATGAAGTGAGCTCTTAATCCTGGCTTGTTTGTAACAGGCTCACTTTAAATCGGTCTTACAGATCACTTCAGGCTCCGTGTGTTCCGCTGATGAACTCGAGCTGCGACATGCTCCAACTAATTCAGGTGGAGATTTATGATGTAATCCAGGCTCTCTCTCTCTCACACACACACACACACTGACGATCAGATACAGAAACCGCAACTTGAGCGTAATTTTGTACTTCACAATATAGGGTTATGAGAGAAATTAAGATAAAATTATAAATATTAAAAGAATTACTCATCTGTAAAGCCTGGCAAAACAAATAAATAAAAGCCAAATATATAAGGAATAATTTAAAATCCCATGGGATTCATATAATACTGTCATTTTATTTTGCAGGCTGAGCATGAGGCGGAAATTATCTATAGTCACTGTTGAACAAGTGTTTCTACTGTTACAGAAACTAACCGCGTTTACATATTTTAGTTAGTAATACAACTGAAAAGGATGTGGTGTTTTCTGCTTTTTCCGTCATACGTTGCCATACTTCCTCACAGTTAAAGAAGTGTAGAGCAATACAGGTGGTTTAGGATATTTGCTTCAGTATACTGTAGGTTCAGAGTGATTTAATACAGTGATCAGGAGCGCACACTGATGATTGTAAAAGTAAAAAAAGCTGTGCGATTTAATTATTTCGTTGGTATGTCCATTTAATTGGGCAGCACAGTGGTGAAGTGGTTAGCACTGTCACTTTGCACCTCCAGGTGTGGGTTTGATTCCTTCTTTGGGGGTCCGTGTGCATGGAGTTTGTATGTTCTCCCCGTGCTTGGTGGGTTTCCTCCAGGTACTCCAGTTTCCTCCCACAGTCCAAAGATGTGGGGATTAGACGGAGTGCCCCAAGTCTCCTAGATTATATGCTACCTCCTGCAAACCCTGTATACACGATAAAGTGATATAGAAGATGAGTGACTGGCTGATTGTCTGTCTGTCTAATTGAATCGAGTCTCAGTTTTTGGTTTAGAATTGATGTACACGTTTGTTCGTTTTCATAAATAATAATGACCGAAAAATGGTACGAATGTTAAAATAGACAAATTCCTTAAAAATATCACACAGCGTCTGCAAATCCTCGTGTTTTACGAGATTATCGCCGCTTCTCCTTTTGAGTTTTTGGACCGCATTCTGAACTGGAGTGTTGCACAGAAGATTAACAGAAAAAAAAAAAAGAAAAAAAAGATTAGCGCTTTGTATGGAACATGACATTTAAATAATAATAATTTAAAAAATGACACAAAGCTGCACAGGGTTTCAGTTCTTGGTGCATAAATACAGCTGGTTGTGACATCAGTTAGACAGTAACATGTCAGTGCTATTGAATATACTCGAAAATTGCAATGCCCAAAAATGGAATGAACTCGACAATCCGCCTGCTGTATGATTCACCAGGAAAGGTATGACGATCTTTCCTGTTACTGGAGTATATAGGAGCAGGTGGCCTTTTCACACACATGCACACCGTATACTCTGGATTATCAACCAGCTTGCACCGTAGTAGTTATCGAAGAATAAAACCCATGATTAGACTTTCATGTGGGTTTTATATTTTATGCCCATTCAATAAAAAAAGGGTATCTTATAAGCTTGTATGAAGAGTACTTAAATGTATTGTATAAAATTCAAATAAAACCTAATGTTATCCAAACATTTGGCGAAAGATTTTCATGACGTTCATGTCTAAGGTTGTCTGAGCTGGATACATTTTGCCTAAAGCACATGTTGCCATAGTAACCCGACGAGGCTCAGCTTTCTTCTTGGAATGCAAATGAATGCAAATTAGCCAGGTTTGTTGTAAAAAAAGAAAAGCCCTGTCGTTGTACAATACACCTTGCTCTTCAGAGAAGACGGGTTTGTCGATCAGTTAGTAAATAAGGAAATCCAAGCTGAAGATGAAGTCATGTTTTCAGCACGAGGCTATGTTTGGAGGCGTTACCGATTGGGGAACAGAAATTCTGGTGGGTGCAGATCAGTTATGTTTGTATGTGGTGCATTTTGAGCTCAAGATGCATTGATGGTCTTTTTCCATTTATTTAGCATTTACTTCCTTTCAAGCCTTCTCAAGTTAAATCTCTTCATAGGGAAACTCCCAGTAGCAGGATTATGCTAAACGACACTTCAGCATTGAGGAACATGGGAATGTCCAGCAGGCCGGGCAAAATCTGTAACGTTACTGCTTCAGGGTAAAATAAACTGACCTGAATGCAGGGGGTTGTCCATCTCATGAGGTTACCCAAAATCCTTTGTTAGGGTTCGGACGAGTTGCAGTCCACGCAACTAATACGCCAGGGTCATGTGACGTGGTGGAACATGCAGAGGAATGCCACAAGGTACTGACAAATTGCGGCGATGTATGTGGAATAATAACTCACTGCGGTGTAAATATTATTGGTATAAATAATCAACAGTATGTGGCATAATTTCTAATCTAATGAACATAAAGTATAAAGTTATTATTAATAATAAGTAGAAAAATTTATTAATTCTTATTATTACTATTAATAATTTTTAAATTATCTGTTAACATGTTCACAAAATGAGCTTCTTGTGACATTTTGTAAATATTCTTTTTTAAATATTCTATTATTATTATTATTATTATTATCAGTATGTGGCAGAATTTCCACAAAACTTCAGAAGTACCTCATCTTGTCAACACATTAACAAGTAGAAAAATGTATTATTGTTGCGGTAGATAAGGCTAGACATGTCTGTTATTTCAAGTAAATGCTTAGCGTGCGCGATTGTGATTATTCCCTCAGCTAGGACGTTTGTTCTGCACAGGCTTGACGTTCTGCGTTGTACCTTCCGCAACGTTGCTGTTGCAGCCACATTCCTGTGCACATGTCCTGATCTGTTTTAAAGTTCTGGCAGAGGAGGGAAAAACACACCCACTTTTTCCTTCTGCACATTCTCCTGGCCTCAAAGGGACTTTTGTTTTAGCGATCAGGATCTGGTTTTCGAACAGGGGCGCTCATTACACCATGTTCATCAATAAACATGATTTTCAGTGTTCACACTTTGAAGTAAGGACATGTGGCTTTTTTTTTTTTAATGCATGATTTTATTTTCTTCCCCTCCTGTATGTCTATAGTATTCCCAGAAGGAAGACAAATATGAGGAGGAGATCAAGATCCTGACTGATAAGCTGAAAGAGGTGAGCTGACGTTCTGGATTTTGAAAATGCATGCATGTCTCGCTTAATGTTTGACGATCGTACACCGATGTAATCTTTTATCATCATCACGTCTGTGCCAGGCCGAGACTCGTGCCGAGTTCGCCGAGAGGTCCGTAGCCAAGCTGGAGAAGACCATCGATGATCTGGAAGGTAAGAAATCCGTCTGCGAAGCTCCTTGTCTTTCTTTTCATGCTCACATTTTCTCTATTCAACTTCTGATCTTTACTTTTAGTTTTGTTCTTTTTGTTTGTTTTTGTTTTTCTTCGTCTTTCTATTCTGATTTTGCCTCTATTGCCACTCTTGGTGCTAAACTTTCTGTTCCTGTTTTTTTCGTGCAAACAGATGAGCTCTATGCTCAGAAACTCAAGTACAAGGCCATTAGCGAAGAGCTGGATCACGCCCTCAACGACATGACCTCTATGTAATTACTTGGCCTGTATTTTGTGTGCGCGCACATGCACGTGCTCGATGTGTCCGACGCTTACGCACCACCAAAGTGCCTGAGCCTCAGCACTAGTTGTGTGACAGAGTCGCAGTGTGTGTTTGTGATTTTATGTAAAAAAAGATTTATTATTCGCACCGCAAGTGGAATGTTGGTATGATTGGTGCACTGCCTGCGTGTGTGTGATTGAAAAAGGCACTGCATGGAGTTATATTTGACTGTGTGAAACCTGGAAAGAACGATAATCATAGAAACGTGCGAAATAAAACATGACGTGCAGTTATATAAGAATGTGGTGAAGTGATGCTTTTACCATCCCAATGGTGTTGTGTTCCCTCACTAACAGCATGTCCTGGAGTGTTTTCTTTTTCTTCCACCACAGCACTCACTTTAGTTAATAAAAAGACACGTCAGTTACCTTTGTTCTTAATAGTAGGTTGTTCAGAAGTGTCTGATTTTGATTCTGTCCAAACAGATTGTGTCCCAGCATCACGCAAAACTGGCTGGCCAGAATTTAATGAAACTTTTGCAGTTCTTAGATATCTGCCTGTAATCAAAGTGACGTTATGCGCCGGATTAGAAGCCGGAAGATTTGACGTCGTACTGCGCATGCATCAAACTGTGGGCGCGTCTTAAATCGACCGCTTAAATTGACAGAATTTAATGAAACTTTGGGAGGAGTAAGAGATTTTTAAAAGTTAAACCTGCACCATAAGTAAAATCAAAATGTTCAGTAAAAAGCGATGGTATGGACAGTTATGTGCTAAATTTAATAATCTACTTTTAAAATAAGCTGCTTGATCAATGTAAACAAAACACCTGCACTAATTGATATTAATTAGAAAAGCTAAACTGAATATTTTTACTTGGATTAGTTTATATTTTCTGAAGTGGTAGTGAATTTTAACTCGCTGGAGTCGTTTTAAGACAAAACTTCATCTTCATTTTCGATTTCTCATCTGTGATTCACTATCTGATTAACGAACAGGGAGTGTGTATTTGTTTGATGACGATAAAAGAAGTACAACTTACATCATTTAATTCCTTTGTATTAATGAATGTTAGGCAGAGAGAGTTCTGTTGTACAGACATGTACGTGGGCTTCAGCTTGAAATATCAATATCACTGATTACATTAAAGCTGGTCATCTTTTTATTTTTTTATTTATTTTTTTAGCTTTAATCTTTTAACACTTTCTACTCTTTACGCTAGTCAAAAATAACACTTTATTTAAAAAAATGTGTATATATCAATCTTGCAGCAGGAACTATAGTCCGAGTCGATTAGTTTAAAAGTGACTGAAACCCTTCTGACCAATCAGAAAGCAGCGCTGTGGTGTAACCTGTAATACCGTCTTGCATTATGATCGCGCACTCACCCGGTTCCTAACCCCGCTGTTTTGTGTGGAAAATGGCGAAGCTTGTTTGAACAGCATTCCTTGATGAAGTTAAACAAAAGGGAAGCGTTTCGCCCTGTTGCGCGGTGTTGATCATCCATGTTTGTTTGCAGATAAGTTTCTGGACTTGCTTTCTTCAAGAAATCCTGCTTGTCTCCATGCTGACTGCGCGCGCTCGTGTCTCCTTCATCCTCCCGTTTCCTCTCTGTATCTTCAGGTCCATGTCCTTTCTCTCCTACCTGCTTTATGTTTCGTCCATATTTATGATGCCTTTGTGTTCTTTGTCTTTTCTTTTTTCCCCACTACTGTATTGTAATTATACCAGGAGTTGATGAAAGATCTTGGACTTGTTTTGTCATTTGTCTGTGCTTTTATCTATTTTCTGTCCTCCTGTTCTTTATCTTCTGGCTGTATTTTGATGCTCTGTGTACATGCTAAATGAAGGGAGGGGTAAAGAAACCTGTGTTTTAAATGTTGGTGTCTCACTTATTTTTCTGGCGGCTAGACAAACCTTTTCTCACACACACACACACATTGCCCTATGCGGCCTGATCTGGAGTGGATCATATTTCATTATGAAGGAGTGATGCATGATGGGTCGTCCTGGTATAGGAAGAAAATCTAATCAGTATAGCAGTGGTGATGAAGTTGATTGATTTCCAGTAACGCCGTGTCCTGAGGAGTTTTATTACACTTGTACTACAGCAATTTTACAGATTTTAGTTTACTAATGAGATGACATTTTTATTACTTTAACTGTTACTATGGAAACTGAAACTGGTTTATAAATATAAACTATTTTAATTATAATTAAAAGGTTTTTTTTATCGATTCAATTAACGACTGAATAGATTTTTCGATTCAGGATAGACTCGACCCTTTTAAACTGTTTCAAGTGTTCAATTCTCTAAAATTGATATTCATTGAACATACATACCACAGTTTCTGGAGAAAATGCACACTGCTTCCTCTTTTCATGCTTTGTGTGAGAATCACTTCTGCTTTTAAGTTTACAGACTGCTTGAGACAAATCAGACAATAAGCACTTGAAATTTTCAAGGCCCAAAAATGTCATTGTTCCTTTCTTGCTGCTTAAACGTTCCATAATGTACCTTTAAAGGTCACCAAAATGTCTGTTAAATCAGGCTTCATGTCCAAGCTACAGTACAGTATCGCTCATTCTGACATCTCTAAAAATTTGTTTTCCAATCACACCATTTTAGTTTGTAGCTTTAAAAGTAAATGATCTCTTTCCTCCATGTCCCTTTGTGGAAGTGCCACTTCTAGCCAATCAAAACCCTTATGTGTGTACACACACGAGACTACTAATAGGAATGTCCGAAAACAATCATTAAAATATTTTCTAATGGACATACCAATATTGGCAAAGGGGTTTTATATTAACAGGGTGAAATGGCTGCTAGGTATTTGTACAGTACCACAGGGGGCAAAAAAAACAACTAGGTTTTTCATAGTGAGGTCATTGCCTGAAATGGCTTTTTTAAAATTATTTCAAATTAGTGTAATGAGAGTGATCAGATTAATTTAGCATTTATTGTTCAAAACAATTGTTGCTTATCCTATTCATAGAAGTAAAGGTCTAATACAGGCATCACTAAACCGAGTGACGGTTCTATCTGGACCTTAGTAAATTATATACCAGTAATCTAACACTTTCCAGCTAGATGAGGTGAACGAATCAAACCAGAACGAATCAATGCGATAGTTTACCGTGTGCACAGAAGAACCAGAATCGAAAGTACGACAGCATGGCTCACTCAAGGAAAAAGGGAAGTAGACTATAAAAACTGAACCTTCAACGATGAATGGACAGATCAGTGTATGTTTATTGTTCCTGTGGGAAGTTTAAAACCATGGAAACCGTGGCGATAATAAAATGCTGTAATGTCAAGCGGCACCATGAAGATAATTTTTTTTATAAATATATGCGTTGTGAAGGCGTTTAAAATATCTGAACTGAGAGCCCAGTATAACAGAGCAACCAGACTCCTCTAACATTCTCAGTCAAATAAAGATTGATTAAATGGTGTCGTTACATTTCTTTATATTTGTATGGAAAAGTACAGCATAAGACCATCACAGTTCAAACCGTCCACATGTTCGACGCTGCTACTGGAAATACATTACACTACTTACAATAACTGCGTATTTAGAGATCTGAATCCTTGCGCAAACATGACATTCGGACCTCGGCTTGAAGAAAATTATTAACCAGACCTTCTTAAATTTTTATTCAGGATCTCTGTGTAATGGATCATAACCTCATCACCACATCCTTACTCCCTTATGCACGTCCTTACTCCCTTTACGTATAGGCTGACGTTGATGATACAATTTTTCCTTCAACCTGCTCTCAGAAGTAGTGCTCAGGTATAAAAAAACAGTAATGTTTGATTTGAACTTGCTGTTAAATTCAAGTCCGGCGGTCATGTGGTACATGGCTTGTGCACATCAACTGAAGTTAATGCAATGTAGTGCAACATCACATAGAGGCAGTAAAGCACCAACAGTGTACACAAGTTAATGGGTCTCGGATCACATGCTTGTGTACTACCCTAGACCATTATTAAACACTCACTAAACTACGATTTTATATTGCAGTTACTTAAACCTCCAGAAAGGTCTGTTTTAAGTGGCATTCCTCTGGACTTTTTAGTTTACAAATTATTTTTTAATGTTCAGACAGATTTCGATTTGCATACTCGTTGAAATAAAAACTATGACATCAGAAAAGGTTCCCTTTTACTATTAGTACAATTTTTTTTTTTTTTTTTTTTTCTCCAGCTGAAATAACTTTTACGTATTGCTTAAACATTTTAAGTAGCGGGGGTCTAATTGGTTAGTTTAAGCTGTGGACAGTACAAAAAATTAAAGGACTAAAAGCAGGGATTTTTTTCTCTCTTTCTCCTTTTCCATTTTTTTTTTTTTGGTTCAGAAAAAGACCTGTTTTAAAATGACTTAAAATGACAAGGTGAATTTTGCACAATATAATTTGATAAATTGCATAATTCCCTTTAAAGAGAATCGGAACTTGTCAAAGGCGTTGTCTGTGAAGTAGCTTAACATGATATTTTGATGTACAGCCCAGATGTTACAGATGTTTTGGCAATCTGCCTCCTAGATATTGCTTTTAAACCTCCAGATGTACACTAGAGACTCGCACAAGTATGAGAACTATGCATGCAAGCACGTATACGCGTGTTGAAAGGTATTTGCACTTTCATGTACGTGTAGAACAGAACGCTTCATGAATAAATCATTCATCACCTAGATCTTGTCCTAAAAATGCACAATTCTGCAGAGACATGAGTTGTATGGTTTGTGAGCGTGATGATTACTTTGCAATGGAATGTCTTAAGGTATCTTGCAAAAACGTTACATTAGCTAAACTCAATGATCTGACAATAAAATCATAGGATGCATTAATATTAAGTGTATTGCATTGCATTAACGTGTCAGTAGAGAGTCGGGGGAAAAACCTGATTGACTACATTGCCAGTGCATAAGCTCGAACCCTAATACAGTTTGACCGTATTACAATCCGAGGAAGGTGACAAGTATAAAAAGGGTGCGTTTTCATTCATATAATCCTAAAAGGGAGAGGTTGTAGATTGCGTAATAGAAAGGAAAGAAGCATGTCAGGTCAAAGTACAGATTTATTAGCATTTTCTTTTCAATTATGCTTGTCCATTCGCGAGAATGCTGATCCAGCTGTGAAACTAAATAAAATAAAAAAATAAAATGAGTACTGTAGTATGATGCCCCTCCCCCGGTTTAAATCATGTATAAATGGTCATCAAAAGAGTGTTATATCCTGTAATTGATGAGTACACTTACCAGCCAATATTCTGATTCCTGATGCAATTTTCTGATGAGCCAGTCAGTCATTTAAGTCATTAAATCCTAAAGATCATCAAACATCAGAATGTGATCTGAGTGACTCTAATTGTGGCATGGTTGTTGGTTGGATGGGATGGTTTAAGTATTTTAGAAACTCTTTGGAATTTCATACATAATCTCTAGTTAACATATACTGTAATGGTGGGAAAAACAAAAAAAATGGAATGAGCAGAAGTTCTGCAGCCATGAACGTCTTGTTGAACAGCCAAGACAGGTTTGAGTTGACAAATCTTACAAATCTCAAATAATCACTCTTAGCAATTTCAATAAACTGAAAAGCATCACTGAAATTAACTAGACAATGTTTCTTCCAGTTTCTTGACACTGTGCCCATGGTAGCTTCTGATTCCTGTTCTTGGTTGATGCTAAAGGAGCCTGATGAGGTGCTTTTCTGCTCACTATGGCTGGAAAGAGTGGTTGTTTGTTACTGTTTGCGTCTTTTCTGCCCTAACCAGTCGTCTGGTCCTTCTCTAAAGAGGAACAGTACAGTAACTTGTTTAACCAGTGGATGTTTTATAACGTTATAAAAGGTTAAAATGGTATGATATGATATTCCACACATGGAGCTTTAAACACACATAATTAATGGTAGTAATGGCCCTTAATGCAACCATGGTGGGTTGGTTGCCTCACCCCCCTTTCTTGACCTCTTGTCTTTTTTTTTGTTTTTTAACATAGTTCTACTTAAATAAAGAATATTTCTATTGTAGGTGGTTTCTGAAACATTTTAATATTTAGTTACATAAAAAATAAATAAATAAAAAGGGAAATCTGTTTAAATCCCACACTTTGTTCTTTCTCACTTTGCAGAAAAGCTAAAAGACGCCAAGGAGGAGAACCTCAAGATCCACGCCACTTTGGACCAGACCCTGCTCGATCTGAACGATTTCTAAACATCTCTGACCAGGACGTTCCCTCGTTCCCCTTTTCAACACACTCATCTCACGTCTCCGATTCGGTCCAAGTCGTGTAATTTACCCTGGCGTTGCTTCCTATCTCTTTACCACTTCCTTCACCTCGTTTTTTTTCTTTCACCCCTTGTTAAAGCCGAGCTCTCAGAACCAACCAGCTCTGACAGCAAAGCTCTCAACCGTCCCATGCCACGTTTTATTTTTATTATTATTTTTTTTTCCTGTTCACTGATTCCTGAGTGTGGAGTGCGGCCGATTTAAACACCGCTCTGGTCCCTGAACTGTCTGAACTTTTTTTTTTTAAATTGGTGCTTTTCTTCATGTGCCAAATCCTTGGGATGTTTCATCTGAGGCTTTCAATGTGTGTTGCTTTGGTTGTGACAAAGCATAGGTACAGTTCACTCCCCCACTCCCAAATCTCAACATGTGATCTCCAGACATCAGCCTTCCCTAAAAGCCTGTTTTTTTTTTTTCTTTTTCTTTTTTTTTTTTCTTCTTCTTCTTCTATTAAGTATAATCTTTGCTCTGTGGTAAATGTGTGTGCTGATGCACCTGTCTGTCTCTTTCTTCTGTACTTATCGCCGTTTTCTGCAAGCATTTCGGACAGTTTCTACAGGTGATGTCTTAAAATGGTCTGGTTTCAAAAAACGAGAGCCTTTTAATTTGTGTGGTTTCCTTTTTCTCATTAATATTTGTTTAAGTTCAGCTATGTATTGTGTCCGGGCACGATGTTTGTCACTGGTGTACAAGTAAAAAAAAAAAAAAAAACCACCTGCCTTGTTTGAACCACTACATGTGAAACACTCCACTTTTAAGGGCTCACGGCAAACATCAAGGCCTGAACTGAAATATCCTATGCGTTTGTCAACAACGATGAACTGTGCCTGCTTTTAATAGAGCAATAAAAAAAACAGTATGCTCCTGAGTGGAGCAATGGGATTTTATTTTCTTTTTTACAGACAACTAAGTGGCCTCACCGAAGGATGTTTCATTTTGTGACATCTAAGTATCATTCATAGCTGGAGATCAGAAATGGAGAAAAAAAGGGTAACATTTAAAAACTAAAATAATAGATTTAAGGGATTTGTGTATTTTTTTTAACTGGAAAATTCCAAAATGCATATATAATTACTGTCTTTTTAGTTATGCATTTTTAAAAAAATAAAAATAAAAAGTTTTTTTTTTAATTTCACCCCAAACCTTTTATTATTATTATTTTTTTTTAATCAGATTGTCTCGCTGTGTTTTAAGTGGGTGAGATTTATTTATTTGTAAAGCACAATTAAAACGATTTGGAAGTCTCACACTTAATTAATTAATGTAAAAAAAAAGATTTACGATATAGAAACAGCCAGATAAAAAGCAGCGTGAAGAGGAATAGAAATAAGTGGTTAATTGTGTCCTAACAACCCAAAAAATCTGCATGTACACACAAGATCAAAATGGTTGAGGTTAAGGCTCGTCTGATAAGCCTCGAGGTTCTGATTCCCACTTCTGGTCTGCATGTGTGTGAGGAGTTTGTGGTGTTCAACCTCTTCCTTGGGGAGTTTCCTCCAAAAATCAAGAAACATGCTGCATAGGCTGATTACTGGTGCCAAATTCCCCATAGAGTGCATGTGTGCCTTCATGCCTTGCAATGGATTGGCACCTTGTCCATGGTCTACCCCACCTTGTGCCCAGAGTCCCCTTGGATCAGCTCCAGGCCTCTCGTACGGGATAAACGCTATAAAGAGAGCGTGACTAAGTGAGGGTTAGACTGGTTAGACTAGTTAGGGTGACCCATATATAAAATATGTTTTTCTTCGTTGTGAAACAGCCTAAAGGTTATTATATCTAAAGCTCAAATGTTTCCTCACCTTCAGTGATGCTTAGTGGTTAGCACTGTCACCTTGAACCTCCAGGTTCTGGGTTCGATTCCCGCCTTGGGTCTGAGTGTATTGGGTTTGCATGTTCTCCCTGTGATTGGTCGGTTTCCTCCCACAGTCCAAAGACATTCAGATTAGACTTATTGGCATTCCCAAATTCGCCATGGTGTGTGAGTGTGTGTACCTTGCTATGGATTGGCACCCTGTCCGGGATGTACCCCACCTCGTGCCATAAGTCTACTAGGATAGGATCCAGGCCCCGCGCGACCCTGAATACAGAATAAAGCAGTAAAGACGATGAGTGAGTGAGCGTTTCCTGGTTCAATCCCTTTTTTTTTTTTGTTGCATTTTACACATGTCGAATTACAGCAGCACAGACTTGTTTTTCACGTGAGATCCGTCTCCTATTGCAAGTTGTCGATTTTCAAGGATCAGGGTGAATGCTCATGGGAATTACTACAGTGAGCGTCCTAGTCGAAAATGGATGTATGATTTTCTTTAAAACGTTTTCACCATGAAAATGTTTTACTGCGGTTAAGAGTCTCATCACCGTACTGTGCTTGAAGTAAATGTCATTCTTTTTACACGTTCATTCATGAGAAATTCCCAGTTTGACTTGTCCATTTAAAAACAATGAAAATAACAAATTCTGTTGGTCTTTTGACTGAAACCATGCAAAATATCCTGTGAAGTGTGTCACTCATGTTGGGCGTGGCCCAGGCTGAGGGAACATGGCTCGTGAGTGTGACCTGCACATGCAAATAATCACGTGAATGACCGCATGGCACATGGGACATTTCTTACATCAAGGAATCTACAGATGTTGAAGACACTAAAGTTTCCAGGTTCTGCCGCATGTATAATAATTTCCCTATCCATTAGAGTATAACATCCATTCACTAGCCACTTTATTAGGAACACTACACTAATACTGGGAAGGACGTCCTTACACTGTCAGAAGGGCCTTACTTTCTCATGTCTTTGATAATCCACAAAGTGCTGGAAACATTCTTTAATATTCTGGTCCATGTTGATCTGAAAGCATAACCACGGTCATATATTTGTCAGCTGCATGTTTATACACAGTATAAGACACATGAATGTGATTAAAAAAAAAAAAAAAAGTGATTTATTATGCCAACATTATAAATAATCAAATCAAATCATTATAACATACTTCAAATCAACAAAGAGATTGATGAAATGCTGAAATGCCCCTTCCTGCTTTTTTTTTTTTTGCTTATTTGTCACATTTAAATGTTTCAGATCATTCAACACCTTTATTTCGTATTATTGCACAAATATTGAAATTGGACAGATTTTCCCCTTGATAAATGGTATTTATTATGGGATGATTTCATTTATTTAGGGAAAAAAAGCTGTTCAAACCTGCCTGGCCCTATGTGAAAAAGTAATTGCCTCCTCTCTTCACCCTCATGTTATGTTTACTATATTTACAAGTTTCCTCTCTAAAAAAAGTGCAGTAAATTGTATCCATTTCTCATGAGGTTTAATGACTTTATTCACACATGGCATTTGAACACTTTAAATAAATTAGGAATATTTTTTCTAAAAATGTGTGCGTTTTATGGAACTTTTGCACATTTCTACACTCCTTTCCCACACCTGAACATGCCGATGTCGTCGAGCCGACAAGCACACACTTCGGATTCCCCTTTTTGGCTTCCATGGCAACCCGCATGGGAACCTATCGACAACATAATTTTTACCACACCTGTTAAAAAACAAAACTACAACATTGTCAACTATCATACAACCTTCTAGCAGCTCTGGTATATAAAGCTTTGTGAGGCCTTAATCACAGTTCAGTCTGTGGCAGCATGATGACCAAGATATACAGTATACTGCACATGAAGGCAAAGGTTGAGGATGACACAGAGTATAATCCGGAGGAGGAAGACCCAGCTGAAGTTGTGGTCTCCTTTCATCCAAAAATGGAACTAAACCCCAACCTGATAAGCCATATCTCGAGTAGATGACATCAAACCCTGTTTTCAACTTTTCCTCATTAACCTGACAAACCTGGAGGGGAGAAGGGTTTATGGACACTCCAGGCTCGAGGGTTTGATTTCTGCCCCTGGTCTGTGTGCTCGGTGGGTTTCCTCCCACAATCCAAAAACATGCAGGTTATGCTAACTGCCATTCCCAAATTGCCCGTAGTGTGTGTATGTGCCCTGTGATGGACTGGCACCCCATCCAGGATGTACCCGACCTTGTGCTCTAAGTCTCCTGGGATAGACCCTGCATACAGGATAAAGCGGTACAGACGATGAGTTAGAGTGAGTGATGATCTTAATCAGTCATTTAAGTGTGACAAATCTGCAAAAAAAGAAAAGAAATTAGGAGGGGGTAAATACTTTTTTTTTTTCACAGCACATAAACAATTCTTTTAAATAATAAAATATATTTATAATTGTAAATGTAATCCTAGCTTGGCTCCAGATAACTACCAACATAGCATTTCACATAATTGCATTTTTTGTTGTTTGTTTATTTTACAAACAATGCTTATATAAAAATAATTATTAAACAAAACATGAAAATTAAATAAAATACACTCGTACTTAAGGTGTGGAGAACTTGACCCTTTGAATCAACCTCATTTAGTATTTGGTCAGAAATGCAGTGGCGCAGAACTTAGGTTTCTGGATGTTTTATTATTTATTTATTTATTTTTTGTCCGCTGGGGGGCAGCAAAGGACAGGACATTAACCCTCCTGTTGCGTTCCGGTGTTGTGTCGAAGTTGGTTACCCCATTCGGATGCGTTTTTCTTAGCCCCACCCACGCGAAAACGGCGCAGGGAGCGCGCTTTCAGAAGAAAGGCGCGTTCTAAATGGCCTGAAGTACCCTGCGGAGTACACTACACAGGGTGTTCAGCCATGTTAAGTGTGAATCCGAAGCGCAGGGAGCGAAGATGTTCAGTTCAAAGGGAATTGCGAACGAGTGAAAACATACAACCGGTGTTCACTTCAACGGAAAACGGAATGAAAAAAAATCAGTCATTGCGTTTTGCAGGAGCGTAAAAAACAAAACAAAAACGAATTTGAAAAGGAAGTTTTATATTTATTATCGAGGACGACATCATATTAAAAGGAAACAAAAAATTATATTTTAATTTAATCAGGAAATCCTTAGTATTATATAGGCTAGTAATCTGTAAAAATACATCTCTGTAAATCTATAATCAATTATTATTAATCAATAATTTATTTACAAGTTATACACCTTGGATCAAGAATAAGTTCATCAGAGGGACAACCCATGTTAGATGTTTTGGAGATAAAGTCAGAGAGGCCAGATTGAGGTGGTTTGGACAT
>JAQQZT010000021.1:12396649-12411148 GCA_030068275.1 Clarias platycephalus
GCACACAGAGACGGGAATCGAACCTGGACCCTGGAGGTGCAAGGCGACAGTGCTAACCACTACACCACCGTGCCGCCTGTATTTAAAAATTCAATATTTTTTAAATATATTATGTTTCAGAATATTAAACATAAGCCTCAAGTAACTAGATAAATAAATAGTCCCAATTAAGCTAGTTTTCCTCTTCTATCTATTTATCTCTTTCATAATTGCATATACATCTATTTATTATTATGGCACAAAGTGGCACAGTTGTAAAAAGAGGTTGGGTTTGAATTAACACATCTTTTAAAAAGTGATGTCAGATGTCATCACACAGACTTGCCTTGAGAATTGAACATGTACACTTTAGATTTTTATGTCACTTATTAATAAAAGAAGTTATTAATTATAGCTACAGTGTTACCTCACTGATTTATAGCCATTAGAATTAAAAGAACAAGAAACTCAAGACACATGCATCTTAATGAAAGTTTTACACCATAAACTGTGAACAATTGCTATTTCTTTATGAATTTCCATTTTATACCCCTACTCCTACCCTTAAGGTGTACTACACTGTTTATGGTTAAATATCAAACATTTAAATTTGCTTCTAAACAGTTAAAGGACATAATTTAATTTAATTTAAGGCTTTCGCCTAGTATTGTATATGTAACAGATTGTATTACATATCATCATATAATGAAAAGTTTGTTTCTGAATAGGTTCAGTGGTATTACCAAAATAAAAACAGTCTCTAAAGCAAATAACCAGAAACATTTTGAAACCACTTCCTTTTGGTAGAGAAAGAAGAACTGTTATCCCAGGAACACTGTACGTCAAACAGGCTGATGAAAAAAAAAAAAAGGCTGTTTAAACGTCACACTTAAACTTGTTTATTATTTCTAAAATTCTCTAAATTAAAAAAAAAAAGTTTAAAAAGGTTGATGAAATTAAAATATCCAGATTTCTGCATTATTGTTAAAATAAATTGTGGTCTATATCACCCCATCTCCAAATTTAGTTCAGTACTGCTATTTTTGGGGTTACATTATAAATAATCAACATGTTAGTATTTAATAATAAGTGACTGATTAGTTTGTTGTTTAAAACAAACCTCACCATAAGCTTGTGCTTGTATTTTAATGACTGTACAGTATTAGTATCTATGTCAGATTGCAATTCGTGATAATAAACCTTGAAAACCTTTTTTTTCAGTTTCGAATACTAGATTGCTTGATGCTGTGGTTTTACCAAAAAAGGCAATTCAAGCATTGAAACTTAATTAATGTCACCCACATGAGGAATTGTAGCTACTATGAATAAGGAAATGCAAAAAATACCAACCAATCATGCATCCTTCCGCAATAAAACCTGTGTAATAACCCCAAACAAGCAGCATACAGCATGTGTTTCAGCCGCAGGTTGCTGAAGAGTCACTTGACTGCAATGTCAAAAAAAAGTTACTAGAAGCAAAAATTAATAATCCGGATCGACAATTTATATAAAGCAGCATCACCCCTTATAAGAGACAAATGTAAACCATATACTCTGAATCACAGATTACTTACATTATACTGTATATGGGCAAAGTTTGTGGACACTGCCAAGTTGCAAAGTTGAAAGCACTCAAATGTATGGAATGGCTTTCTATTATGTGGCATTACAATTTTTCTTCATTTTAACTTTGTCAGTTAAATATTTAATAGACAGGTTATTAACGTATGTAAAACCAAATGCCAATGTTGTAATCTCTCCTTCAGTTTCTGCTTATTAGCACCAATTAACTACTGAACTTAATCACTGTCTTTAAACAGTAAGATGTTTGGCAAAAGAATAATATTAATTATTATTATTTTTATTATTATTATGGAACAGCGAAAGACAAAGAAGAAGATTATTATTGTTGATGTTGTTACTACTATTATTGCACAAACTGCACAATTTGATCAAAAATCACATTGTAATTATTTTATCACATATTGTAATATAATTCCGAGATGTTTGAATTGATTTAAACTGAGTTATTTAACTATAAAATATTCCATTTGATATTCTAATGTTTTTATCTAGACTAACCCAAAACAATGGCACAAATAATCTTATTAAGAGAATATTTGACAATATTTATTTATCATCTAAAAATTATTAAAACAACATGATTAAATTATTAAAAACTCCCCATAAATCCCCACCTATACATATGTTTTCTGTAATAAATTGTAGCCTTTGGATAAATGCACATGTCCATATTTCGATTTTTGTCAGATTATTATTATTATTATTATTATTATTATTATTATTAGTTGTTGGAACAAACCACAGAAGTTGTAGGCTGCATGACATGGGAGATTTCCATCCATCTAATCATGCAGTTTCAAAGGGAACTTGAGGTTTTTACATCATATAACAATTTTCCCACGTTACCATATGATAGGTAAATATAGTCTTATTTCTGCCCAATAATTTGTAGGTTGTTTTAGATGAAAACGGGAAACAAATACTTCTCAGTGTATGCCTAAATAGTTATTTCCTATTTTACCATATTGAGTATTTATGTTTTTATGTCTTACTGTGCACTGAGAACCATTTTTTAAAATTACTAGTATTAGCAGTAGGTGTAACGGTGGCTTAGTTGTTAGCACTGTCACTGTCTAGACCTCAAGGGTCTGGGTTTGTTTCTCACCTTGGGTCTGTGTGCACGGAGTTTGCATGTTCCACCAGTGCTTGATTGTTTGTTTTTTCTGGGTGTTCAGGGTTCCTCCCACAGTCCAAAGACATGCAGATTAATTTAACTGGCATTACCAAATTTCCCTGTGGTGTGTGAATGAGTGTGTGTACAGTATGTGTGTGTTCCCTGCAATGGATTGGCACCCCATACAGGGTGTACAATGCCATACAGGGTATACACGGGTGTACAGCAGTGAAAATACAGTGGGGAGGGAAGTGTTTAGACAGTGAATAGGTCGTATCAGCAGTGTCCTGTTAGTACAGTCAGAGTATTTCCACCTAGAAATACCAAAGCATTCTGACCTAGAATCCAGCATAAAACCTGTACGAAATCAACCTGTGTGGTGGCCTCTAATAAGAGCAGCTGAAAGAACATCTAACTGAACCTAGCATCAATCATTAGGTTTTAAGACCTTTGAGTCATATTTGTTGCATTGTTTTGGAATCATTCATTCAGCATCATCCCAGCATCATTTTATCAATGTAATTCTAACTTTAAAAATAAAAAAAACAATAATGTTCTTTCAACTTTAGGCATTAATGTTGCTACAATGTTGTGACAAGCAAAAAAAAAAAACACTACTGAGCTAATTCCACATGCCATAGATGTGAAAATACAGTGGGGAAGGAAGTGTTTAGACACTTTTGGTTATTTACTATACTTCATGTGCATATATCCACTTTAAATTTAAACATTATGTCTTTTGATTTACAATCAAACTAAATGTATGTCTTGAGCATATATAGTTTACAGAAAATAAATCATGTTCTCGATATCATATATTAAAATATGATGCACTCTAAACATGGCATAATTATAATTTTTTTTGCCATTGGTCAGGTTTTTTTTCCCCCAGTAAGTAATATGGTGAAGGTGAAAGAGCTCAGGGATAACACTGTTAAACAACATAAACCACCATAAAAATCAAAGATACACAATCATAGCAAATTGGTTCAATAATATACAACTATTATTTAAACTGCAACTATTCATCCCTGGACAGTTAATCTACGCAAATTATCACAGCCAATAGACCAGTGATAAAGAAGGTAGGTAATTTGAAAAATTGCAGTTATAATAACAAAAACAGACAAACAAAACATCTTATTTTCTTCACGTCATGTTAAACTATGTTCCTAAAAATAAGCTCAGAGGTGCAGATCCCAAATTTGTGCACAAATAAGAGCTCATTTGCAACAATTACTCTGATCAGATAATCCAAAAATGGAAAACTCTTTCACAATAATTCAGCTCATCATCATTACAGGAACAAGAGTTTGTGCTTCCAAGAACACCATTACTATAGGGAAGGAGTTTAAAGATGGAAGCATCATGAGATGGAACTGCTAATCTGCAAACTGTACTTTGACTTATCATCAGAGCAATTAGAAAAGCAGTGATGTACTAGGACATTTTAGAAAAGAATTGAATGGAATGGATAAGAAACTGACTACAGGGAGACAATTGACATTGCAAATACATGACACTCGCAAAATAACTTAAGAAGTCTTGCAAGGCTTAACTAATGTCCTGACTTGAAACCCACTGAAAATGCATAAAAAAACTGTATGGACCCATGAAAAGGGCTGTAAATGGTCTATTAGTATTAGAATAAAAAATAGTCACAAACAGTTTTGAATGTGACATGGTCAAATACTAATGTTCTGAGACACTGTCCATTGCTAAACGGTCTATGCCACTGTCATTGAGATGAATTTAATTTACAGACTATTTTGAAACTAAAAGTCTATCACACAGACCCTTGTAACTTTGGGGAAACGAAAATGATTTGCCAAGAGTAAAGAGCCAGAAAATGGACACGGATACAGTATGTGCAAAAAGCTACTGAAGTACTGAAAGCTGTACTGAAAGTAATGCAAAAGTAAAGATATTTTTTTACTAGGTGGTTTTAAATTGCACATATTGCTAGAGTAATTCTCCTTCTATAGAAAGGTACTAATCAAAAATCAAGGAATGCATTTACATCATCACTGAACCCAACTCGAGAAAAATGCTGCTTGATGGTCTTTAAAATATCTCATCTATGCACGAAAGGGTTAAACATCCTGCAAAAACAAAAGCTTCCGAATCATGATATCCCCTCAGTGTGAATTAGTCACGTGACTAAGTGTGTAAAAGCCCAATGTGAAAATTGTTATATAGAGAGAAAATGTGTGAAAGGTGAAGTGTTTAAAGAAACCACACATATTTGAAGTTTATGTTACTTTTGTAACGGTGCAGTGATTTGTCAAGATCAAAGCGCGAGCTTTTTATTTGCATTGCATTAGATTACATTATAGACCTTTCATCTGTTCATGCATTGAGTGTGTGTGTGTGTGTGTGTGTGTGTGTGTAGAAGATAAGACGCAGTGCTGCGCTGATGCTTTCATGTCGGAGTCGGATATCACTCACTATTCCGCGGGAGTAGAGGTCGGGCGCGGGCGCGGCACTTCCCGTAGACACGAGCGCCATCGCGGCGCTGCTCAGGTAGAGGACAGCCGGGATCTCCATCCCGAAAGATCGACCTTTACTCCTCACACGAGCGGGCACTGCGTCTTCCAGCTGTGGATACAAAAGCAGCGGACAGGGTCACTCTGGAGTTCATAGCACATCCTTAATATCCGTCAGCTACTCGCACGCTGAGTTAACAAATCTTAGGGATAAAGTGCAGAGTTAGGAAATAAGGAAATAATGAGATTTTAAAAAAAAGCTTTACATATGTATGTATGTATGTATGTATGTATGTATGTGTGTGTGTGTGCATTCCTACCCGGTGCGCTGTTTGTTTCCTCCAGCTCTTCCTCCAGCGCAAAGACAGATCAATAACAAGTCTGTGTGTGTGTGTGTGTGTGCGTTTGCGTGCGTGTGAGTGAGTGGGTGGGCGCGGGGCTGGGGAGATTTTATATATCTATCTATATCCATAAAATCTCCCCATCCTCCCTCACATTATTGTTATTATTACTAGTAGTAATAATACAATTATTATTATTATTATTATTATTATTATTATTATTATTATTGGTACATACTGTATTACATTTTCTTTTATGCACCAACATTTCAATTTAGCATATTTGTCGTGTATGAAATATTAGAATATAATTTGATTAGAATATATTCAACTTTATTGTCTCGGTGCAAAGTACTGCACATGTACAGAGCCAGTGAAATGCAGTTAACCATAAGTGGCCTGTTATAACTAATATACTAATAAATAAATACAAATATATGTGTTATGAAGGTGCAGTAAGTAATAAAGATATACAGTATACTGTATAACTTCCCTGCAAACATTGTTCAGTGGAATATAGACATGTCAAGAAGATAACCTGCTTAGATAATATCATATACACATGTACATACAGTATAAGAGTTCTAAATGATAAGGTACATACCAAATAAATATGGGTGGAATATACAGTCTGTTAAACTACACGCACAGGATGTCAACTTCCTTTTGGGTGGATGCACTTAACTGCCAAATCTCAAATGTCAAAACACACCATTTCTTCATGCTTCTTTTTCTACAACCTGCTCGAATCATGGTGAATTAGTTTAAAATAGTGAGTTCAAATAGTGTACAGAACAATTAAAATTTGTCATTTTACTGTTGAACTGGGTTGATGTGGCAGAAAGAAAAGAAACAAAATCTTTCATATTGGTTCACATGAGGTGGTTGCTTGTCATGAAGCTCATTAGTAGAGAGTAAACGTGCAATTTGTTAATAATAAACCTGTTACTTTTCATTTTTTAGCATGTAAATTACCTTAAAATTATAAAGTTCATCTAAATAATATGTTTAGTTTATGTCTTGCGTGATATTCAGCAGCATGTTGATGTCACTTCTATGACTGTTATGAGGAGGATGTCACAGCACATTGAACTGGTTCTCACCAGTTGTGGTTACAAACACCTCTGCTTTATGCCTATACTTGTAACATCCTATGACAGACATCATGACATGTTAGGGAGATAAACTTGTGAGGGTAACCACAGCAAACAACAAGGCGTGGGAAGGAAATTAATACTAAGATATGCTAAACTAATTTAAATGCTAATATAAATATATGCTAAACTAACTAAACATTTTTTTTTTTAAAAAGCACTTTCCAAAAAGAGCATTACTTGCATTTTAATTATGTAATGTAAAACATTATATGTACTGTATATTGAATTTGCTACATTCTTTCTTTTTCTGTGACTGATTCTAAAATTGTCTTCTTTAGGGTTTTACAAAATGTATTATGTTATATACAATGTAGCAGCATACAGAGTTAATAGCAAGACTAAATAGACAAAAATTTTTTTATTATTTTGCATTTACAGCTAGATCCTGGTCTGATTACTATGGCGCATTACTGTAAATAAAGTCTATTCATACACACTGAATTTGCATTGCTTAAGATATCAGCACAATGTAGCAGAAATGTCGACCCAAGGCACAATGCAGACTTCATGCACATGTTTTGAAGTTACTGAAATTAATATATTTTCAGCTTTGTATAATTTCATAGCTTTTAGATGACACAATGAGCATCCCAAATCAATCTTTGCAGTATATTTCTTAAACAACCATTTTTTCATGATCATTATAGTATCGATGATAGTTGCAGATTTCTTAAACGACGGACACTAATATCCAAACATAAACATAGTGCTAGATAGAGAGATGAATGGATAAATAAATAAACTTTATTGACTAGCAAGGGGAAAGTTTGGAAAACTTAAATAAACATGCTTTAACCCTGGATTTAAATGTTGAAAGAAACTGTTTCCAGTTTTCACTAATTCAAGATAAAACAGACTCACTCATCTCTGTTGTACAGTATATATGTTTAATAAAGCATACAGAGTACTGCGTGGGGTACTTGATGATCTGTTAGGCGTTTATGAGGGCAATATGGACTCACATTCGGCGAGCAGGGCGAAAAGAATTCGGTCCAACTGATACGATCTAGACTACCATGGTCAAGGAAAGCAACGGGAAACTACCTTGACTAAAAGGCAATGAAAAGTACAACGAAAAGAAATATCGTAAATAACTTGAACGAGATCAATAGGAACAAAGCTACTGATGTCGCGTTCGGCAGTGGAGGTAGCGCGGCCTCCAAGGTCGTCATCCAACGAAATCCGCGTGAAAAGAACTTGCTTAGAATTGGGACATGGAATGTCATGACGATGGGAGCAAATGAGGCAGCCAAGAGGGAGAAGATGTTGAATGTAGTAAGAGAGATGAAGATAAACAACTTGAACATACTGGGTCTATGCGAAGTCAAATGGAAGAAAAACACTGATTGTTGTTTTGAAGGATATCGATTTATCAGTGTTGGTGGAGGACAACAACATGGCGACAAACTACTTAAGGTAAAAATTGAGGCGGAACCGAGAAACTTAATAGTGATTCAGGTATACTGTACATGCCAACATCAGAGCATGAAGACGAAGAGATAGAAGAGATGTACCAAAAGATTGAATATCTAATCAAAGCAGAGAAAGCAAATGAACAGTTGGTTGTAGTGGGAGACTGGAATGCAGTGGTAGGAGAAGGAGGTACACATGGAAAATGCCAGGTGACATAGGCAGATATCAGCTTGATTATATTTTTACGTGACAAAGATATCGAAACAGCATAAAGTGTTCATGGAGCTACCCAGGAGCGGACATCGGCTCAGACCATAATCTGGTGATAATGCACGTAACTACATTAAGGTTGAAAAGGATCAAAGGGAGCAAAAAGAAAAGAAGGCTAGACTTGGAGAAGCTAAAGTACAACGGAATGGCATTTCGAGATAGTGTAGAGGAGAAGTTCGTCAATATAACAACAACTGAAACAACAACAAACCAACGAAAGATGGAACAGGCTGAAAGATATTCTATGTGTAAACGCAATAGAGAATTTAGGTTACAAGAGAGGAGTCAGAATCAAGAAGCCGTGGATTACCGAGGAGATGTTAAAGCAGATGGAGGAGAGAAGAATAGCAAAGAGATCAAACTCAAGCGAAGGAAAGAAGAAGTATCGAGCATTCAATAACGAATTAAGAAGAACAACAGAGAGGGCTTTTGAAGACTGGTGGCAAAGAGAGTGTGAAACACTTGAGTTATTGGAGAAACAAGGAAGATTAGATCTCATGTACGCAAACATCAAACAATTGATAGGAAATAAGAAAGTAAAGGCTGCTTGCAAATACATCAAAGACAAAAACGGAGTGGTGCTGAAGGAACCTGAGGAAATCAAGAGAAGATGGAAAGAATACATTGAAGAACTGTATGACAAGAGTGGAAAACAGAGGAGGAGGTTGATGTGGATGAAAAGGGACTAGATTTACTTCAAGCAGAATTTGAGAGAGCGATTAAAGATCTGAAGAGCAGGAAGGCAGAGGGCGTTGATGAGATTCCAGCAGAGCTAATAAAGGCACTCGGAGAAAATGACAAGAAAGAGCTGATAAAATTGTGTCAGCAAATATATGATACAGGAGAATGGCCTGAAGACTTTACAAAAGCTGCGATAGTAACTTTGGAAAAGAAGGTGAATGCCCTTGAATGTTCGGACCACAGAACAATAGCCTTGATTTCACACGCGTCGAAGATAATGTTGAGAATAATTGCTAGAAGACTGGAACAGAAGGCGAATTACTCTATCGGTAAGACTCAGTTTGGATTCAGAAAAGGATGCGGGACAAGAGATGCGATTGCAGTTATGAGGATATTGTGTGAGAGAAGGTTAGAGTTAAATGAAGAGGTATTTATCTGTTTTGTAGACTTTGAGAAGGCATTCGACCGAGTTAATTGGACTAAACTTCTAGGGATCCTAAGGAAAATAAAAGTTGATTGGAGAGATAGACGATTGATCAGGAACCTCTACATGAATCAAACGGTGGTGGTAAGAACACAAAATGCAGACTCGGAATCAGGAGAGATTGGACGTGGAGTGAGGCTAGGATGTCTGTTGTCACCACTACTCTTCTCAATATATGCAGAGACGATGATGATTGAGGCGATGGAAGAGGTACAAGGTGGAGTTAGAGTAGGAGGCGAGTTTTTGACCGATGTTAAGTTCGCAGATGATCAAGGTATGATAGCCGATTCAGAAAAAGGACTACAAAATCTAAAGAACGCCTTAAGCAAAACTGGAAAGTCATATGATATGAAGATCAATGTCAAGAAAACAAAAGTCATAAGAGTTTGCAGAAGAGGCAAAGAAAAGGAAGGAGGCAACAAGTTAAACATCATGATAGATGGCCAAGCAGTAGAACAAGTGCATCAATTTCGCTACTTAGGTTTGCTTATATCAGACGATGGCTCATGTGAAGCGGAAATAAAGAGCAGAATTGCGATGGCCAAAGACGCATTCAACAAGAAAAGAGAACTGTTTACAAAGCGAATGAGCAAAGACCTAAAGAAGAGAGTAATTAAAGCAGTGGTATGGAGTGTAGCATTATACGGGTCAGAGACATGGACCTTAAAGAAGAGAGAAAGAGATAGGCTGGAAGCATTTGAGATGTGGATATGGAGAAATATGGAGAAGATCAGCTGGAAGGATCATAAAACTATTGAATATGTGCTGGAGTTAGTGGGCGAAAGGAGGAAGTTGTGATATGGATGTGATATGGAAGAGGAAAAAGAAATGGATCGGACACATACTGTATTGAGAGGAGAAAGCCTAGTGAAAGACGTTCTAGAAGGCAGGTTCGAAGGACAAAGAAGGAGAGGAAGACCACCTATCATGTTATTAGACGATATTAAGAACGGTGACTCATATGTGACAATCAAACGAAGAGCAATGGACAGAGAGAAATGGAGAGAATGGTTGCCTAGAACCTCCCCTTGGGCAGAACACTGATGATGATGAGGACAGCTCAACACATCAATAGTTACAGTAGTAACTGACTATAAACATGAGATTTTAACACTTTCCATCACACTATAAGAAACATGAAATGACAATCAACAATCATCCTTTTTTGCTAACCACAAAAAAGACATGTCCTTTACAGCTGACACTTAAACCTCATACTTTTACAACCAGAATATATCCTCAAACATAAGTGTGTTCTTTTGCATTTGGTTCTTGCAAACACTAGTAATGTGCCGTTCATGAAAGATTAGGTTTATTTTAACGAATCTTTAACGTGACTCAGAATAACGAGTAGTCTCGGAGAGTAATTCGTTAATTTTTCTACAGACTGGCCGCGCATGCGCAAATAATCACAAAACCTCCGTAGGTTATGTAGAGGAAACAGAATTGAGCGATTCTTTCTCAATGACTCTTCTACTCCGAGTCGTTCGTTCCTTTGTCACGTGACTCCCATAGACGCTATGCAGTGCAATAGATTCAAAAGAATGAACGACTCAGACTGGAAGATATAAGAGGTGAGTTACTCACTCATTCTGTTTATTATAAAATGTCCTTAGCTGCATTGTAATATTTTCATTATTGGAACATATAGCCAAAATTTGTGTATGTAGATGTATTGGGAGTCATTTTATTGAAAATGCAATTTATTTTATATCTGATCAAAACAACTAAATGAACTAAACGACTCAAAAAAAGAATAATTCATTTTGATGAACGAGATTCAAAGAACCGAGTCACTAAAAATTATTCAAACTTCCCATCACTAGCAAACACCTGAAAAGAGGATTAATAAAGAAATAACGGAGTGCGCAGCACTGATAACTTTATCAACTCTGTATTTAACAGGAATGAAGCACACACAACGTACACGCCACTTACTGAGACATGCAATGACGTCATTGACTCAGTTATGCCAACAACAAGGAAGTGATTTTTAAAGGCACAGGACAATCTTTTTTCAGATAAAGCAAGAATAAGTAGTCAAATTAGCCATATTAGAAGAATAGTATTGAACATGACATGTATTCAATATATCACACACCAAACGTTTTGCAAATACCGCTGTGGAGTGTCAATGCGTTCTTTTGCAAACTTCAGCCATGCAGCAATGTTCTTTTTAGTAAGCAGCGGCTTTCTTTGTGGTTTCCTGCCATGGGCACCGTACTTGTTCAATGTTTTACATACTGCAGACTCAAACACAAATGTTAGCCAGTTCCAATGATACCTTCAAATCTTTGGCAGTCACTCGGGGTTGTTTCTTTACCTCACTGATGAGTCTTCGTTGTGCTCTTGGGGTCATTTTGACTATGCGCCCACTTTTTGATAGAGTAGCCCCATTTCCAAAGTGTCTCCATTTGTCTAACTCACTTTGTAGCTAACCCTTCCCAGCTTTATGTAAATCACCAATGCTTGTTCATAGATCCTCTGAAAGCTCTTGTTGGCGGGGCATTGCTCACATAAACATATTCTTCTAATGCGAAGCAAGATCAAGACGTTTAAATGGTTATCAGTCAAAGTAGCTCTAGTCCGCACCTCCAAACTCTCTTTCTTAACAATATTCCATGCTACCTGACTCTAAGTAGTCTTTTTGAGGTTATTTACTCAAGGATTAACATACTTTTTCCACTAGCAGTTGTTCTCAGTAAAGACATGAAAGATAAGAATTTCTGTGTTATTATTTTAGGCACATTATTTTTGTCAATGTTCTTGAATTAGATGAAGATCAGATCATATTTTAGAACAAATTTATGCAGAAAACCATGAAATTCCAAAAGGTCCACATTCTTGCCATTGTATGTGTGTGTATCCTAATATTCGAAAATTTGAGTATTAAATTTTACTATGCACCAAGTTTTTTAATGCACTAATTTGTGCCCACATCATGTAGATGTGAAGGATGCTTGGAATGGTTTAAATGCCCATGTCCTGCATTCAAAAATTGGGCAATATAAGCATAACCAATATAAAATATAACCTTCTTAATTGTCAAAAACTACAAGCTGCTGTTTGGTGTGGTCAATGAACACCATCACTGGTTTCTGGTTGTAAGGGTTTTCTGCGACATTTTATATATAAATTGACATATTATATGTACTATTCCCAGATGAAGTGACTTATTTTACATTATTGTAGGTTTGCATTAAGTACTTCAAAGTACTATTTAGTGTGAATTTTATTAAATATCCACTAAATTCATTTTTTTCTCTCTTTTCTTATTGTGCGAAGATAATATATCCATAGGAAAAGAGGACTCTGTGGTGTTTTTGCAATTATGGTAAGTAAACAATTATTTATCTTACTCAGACATGATAAACAACGGGGTGCTTCCTCATTAAAAATCTATTTTTATTGGTAAATTAGTGTTTTAAAATCCGTTTTTCAGAGAAAATTTTGAGCCAAGAGAACGTTTTTATTCCATCTACCCAAGCAGATGTGGAAAATTATCGGTGGCAGATTGCCACAAGCCTTATTAAGAACTCTTGTATGTTATGTAATACCACGTACAACCAAATCTCTCAGATTTACTTTTACATGAGCTAGGATATATAAATTAAACAGGTTTTGCTGAAAATAAAAAATAATCTGTTCTTGACAGTTGTCTTTTAAGACATTATTTTATTATTTGAACAGATGACCTGACAGACCTCTGTCATCAGTGTGGGGAGGCCTGTGTGGATGACTGCACCGATGAGAAGCTGACATGGGAATGTGTGTAAACTAAAGTTAATCTAAAGAATAAAAAGACCCCACATATGAGGAATATATTTCTTTAAAAGTGGAAAATTTACTTTTATTTACTTACTTACTTACTTACTTACTTACTTACTACTACTGACCTTCACTTCTGTTGTATTACAAGTACTGGTGCTAGTGTTGAAGAAACTGTAATGTTCTTATGAAAAATGTGTTTATATAATAACAATTGTTAAAATATTTTCACTATATAGATCTCCTGTGATACATGTGAAAGATGGTTCAATCATCAAAGATGGTTCCATCAGACAAAAGGAAAAGTTTTTTTTTGTGCAGCTTGCTTAATCTACTAAGAGCTGAATTTACAAAAAAGTGTGAAGACACCGTACTTTGGTTTAATTTTGTTTTCCTTTAATTTATTTATTTTCAAATTTGTTAAACATACATATGTACATAACTTAATATACATATGTTAATTAAACTTAATATGTTAATTTTAACTTAATAAAATGTTTGTGTATTTAACCCCACATGTACTTGACATTTTATTTTGGATATTTGATTGTCATTACCCAACAGTGACAATTCCAGTGATCAGAATGTATTTCTGTTTCTATAATGAACATACAAGAAAAAGTATATGACAATGACAGTTCTATCCATCAGGATATGTTTCCCCTTGCTCTAACGAACATTTAGAATGATAAACCTCAGCTGATTCACTTGTAGCCTGTATACATGTCAGTAGTACCATTTTGACAGCTGTGGGCCCATCCGTTTGTGAGAAGTAGAGGGGGAACCTTATCTGATAGCAGGAACTCTTGTCATCAGGATGCGTTTCTGCTGCTAAGGGACATATTTAGAGTGACGACACTTTTGTTGTGTAAACAAGTGAGCAATAACAAGTACTACTTACTTAGAACATGGACTTATGAACATACTTAGTACAATATTACGATGATGAAACTCAGAGAGCCACAGTAACAGTACGTGAGTTAAGTTATTTACACAGAAAGCAGAGTGGAAACAGTATCTAACAGCAGAGGTGGAAAGTAACGAATTACATTTACTCGTGTTACTGTAATTGAGTAGTTGTTTTGTGTATTTCTACTTTTTAAAGTAGTTTTTAAAATCTGTAATTTTACTTTTACTTAAGTACATTTTGTTTGAAGTATTGTAATTCGCTACATTTTAAATCATATTCGCTACTGAGTAAAAAATAAATGAATGAAAATGC
>JAQQZT010000021.1:12482644-12496035 GCA_030068275.1 Clarias platycephalus
TGATTGGTTGATTAGATAATTGCATTAATGAGAAATTGAACAGGTGTTCCTAATAATCCTTTAGGTGAGTGTATGTTTTAAATGATAATGCATACTGTAAACAGGGCCTTATATATTAAGCTTCATTCAAATTATTTTGTTAAAATTGAATCCTTTACGGATAATAATGCAATTTTTACATATTTCAAGAAGTGAGACAAATAGTAATCTTTTGGCAATAATTAAGATCCAAATCCATAAGACTTTTCACAACTTTATTCAGTGGTTACATTATTTTAGGTACTGATGCCATATTTTCCTTTTATTTCTGAATAAAGCCTTTCCCATCTTCTTCATGAGTTGTATTTCTCATTGTGATCTTTTCAATATTACTCCAGTGACATAATAAATAAAAAATGTATGTTGGAAAAAATATCATTTATTACATTACATATTTTGTTTAAAGGACTGGCATATAGATTTAGACTTAGCTTCCAAACCCTTTTATGCATAGGTTTTATTATTATGCATTAGTATATTCTTATAAGTTGTCTACTATTAATTGTGCAATAAAATAAATGTGGTATTTTTTTTAGAAAGAGCAGAATTCAGTTGCTTTGAATACGAAATATAATAATAATAATAATAATAATAATAATAATAATCAGTGCAAAGTAACTAAATATAAAAAAATAAAAATATTTAAATAATGGCAATAAATGCAGTATGTACATAAATGAAGAAATAAGATCATGACTAGGACTATTTACTAATTATTATTAATATATGTAGTATTTAAATAACAATGTTGGTTTGACAGTCTTTTTCGATAGATTTGAGAAAAAGAAAGTCTGCAGTGTGCGTGCAATGCTGCAATAGTTTGTGCAAATTATGCAAATGATTGTTCGTGACTATTATTGTGCAGATGACTGTGCAAAGTCCACAATGAATGTCCTAAGATCTGTTTCAGTATTCAGAAACAGTAGTAAGACCATGCTTGTACACTTCTGTGAGCTATTTAGGAGTAGGATGGCAGTGGGAAAGAATGAGTTCTTTAGCCTGGAAGTCCTAAGATAGATATATAGGCAACAAATAAACAAATTAATTATATTAATTAATTATATTAATAAAATTAAAGGCATGGGATGTGTATGTGGGAATTCCTGCCAGTTCAGTCAAAAAAAATGTGAAGGTTTGAGCCACAGTTGATGTTTCATTCCATCCAAAAAGGTTTTTATTGGGGGTTGAGGTTAGGGCTTTACCTAGGTCACTGGAGTTCCTTTACACCAAACTTGTGAAACCAAGTCTGTAGCACCATTCAATGTAATAAATAAAACAAAACAAAACAACACAAACACAACCTGCAAATCTGCAAACCTGCAGCTTTTAATGTAATAATACCACAAGTTACTAAATATTTGTGGGACGTTATTAAAATTGTAAAAGCTGAAGATTTTCACCTTTCCAAAAGTTTGTGATATTATTACATGAAAGGCTGCCTATTTGTATCATGTTTGTGGTATACAACATTTGTGGGCTGTTGCTATGTAGGCCAGCATTATACAGTACAATCCAGACATAGTGACAGTTTGGAACTTTGAAGTTAGTGAGGCAACAGATGATAAGCAAATTTGACATAATAGAGGATTTCACTTCAAAATGCACTAGAGAAGTAGTTGAGTTCCCTGATTAATGTCAGTATTTAAGCTTCCTTAGTTAGTTTTCTGTGTCTCGCATCTGGCCAGTTTCATGTGTTGTTATGTGATCTGTTTATACTAGTGTCTTATTGATTGCTGGTTCTTCGTACATCGCAAACTCAGTTAGTTGGATTTGATTGTTGTGGATTTGTCCTGATCTTGGGTTGTTTCGTTCTTCAATGCGCATCTCGCACTTGCTGTCATAGCAACAGGTTCATAAGCTTAAACCTGCTCGGAAGCAGGTTTATTTCATGTAAACAGGATTTAGACTGTGCTCCTGGTGGGTTATGATTGGTTGAAATGGCGAGGTCACATCTGATTGGTTAAAGAGCACGACTGATGCAGTCTATAGGGAGAGGGTGTTATGCGCTAAAATGCCCCCCTGCCATGGATTGCCCCCCTACATAATCACTATCAAATATTATATTAGAACATAAAATCATAGGTTTATTATTATAAAATATGATATTACTATTATAGTAAACCCTAGGCACGTGACAGCCATCAAGACCATTAATACAAATTCTTGTATAATGTTTATTTTATGACACATTTCAGGGCTTTGTCATGAATATGCAAAGAAACATTTATATATATATAACAAAAATAAATATTGTTTATGATGAAAAATTAGACGAAACTAATTTTATTACAAAACAAACTATATAAAAGTATACATGTATATGAAAAAAAATATATTTATATTTTTTCATATACAACATAGTTATTTTCATATTGCTTATTTTATTTTATTGTGTCATGAAATTGGTAATTTGTAAACCATTAACCTATGAATTTATGTTCTAATACAATATTTGATAGCGATTATGTTGGGGGGGCAATCCATGGCAGGGGGGCATTTGCCAGTGTCTTAAAAGAAAATGAAGATAACTACGCTAAAGATTACCAGTTTGTAAGATGTTCTTGTACTTCACTTTTACTTGTTCCCATGTTCGCATAAGGATGACAAAAAGAGCAATTAATACAAATAGGATTTAAGATATATATATATATATATATCTTAAATCCTATTTGTATGGGTTGTGATCAGTGTTTCTACTGTCGATGCATATCGCCTTTTAAACCAACGCACGAACGCGCAATAATCCTAGACAACTCAATCCAGCTATACTAATCATCAGCTCGAAGAACCAAATTAGCCACATCGTAATTAGCACGATGATCTTATCTTAGATGTGTCGATTCATCTCGGATGTGTCAAGCGATGTACGAAGAACAGACCCCTGTTCTGTTCTGATCTGTTTTGATGATCAACATTTGTATTGTTCCTGTTGGTTAAAAGCTGCAAACAAATGTCTAAACATCTGCATACTTCTTTCCTGTAATAATTATGTTTTCTACAATAATATGCATATTAAAGTAATCATCAGGCATATTTTATTTTATTCTAAAAAAAAAAAAAAGAGAGAGAGAGAGACATCTTGAGAAACAGGGCTTGATGCTGCCACCACCATGCTTCAGCATGGGAAAGATGATCTTTAGGTAATAAATTGTCTTGTTTTGTGCTTCCTGCTGTCTTTTGTCATAGATAGATAGATAGATAGATAGATAGATAGATAGATAGATAGATAGATAGATAGATAGATAGATAATTTGTCAAAACAAGAAAGACATCATATTGCAAGAGGTTTATTTATTTTTTTGATTTTGACTATTATTCAATTTATCATTTCAGATGATCAACTAAGAAATCATGTAGCATACTATTCAACATTTTTGCCTGGTTCAAGTTCTCAGAGGCAATATTTAAAAACCATGTCTTCCCATCACGAGATGCTGAAAAAAAACAAAGATATTATTTTTGAATGTACTGTATACTGTATATCACATAAGTTTTAATTCTCCTCTTTCGCTTTCTCCTCCTACTACCACTACCGCTACTACTGCTAATAATAATAATAATAATAATAACAACAACAACAACAACAACAACAACAAAAGAAATACGCCGGCCAGCAACATGACCAATACAAGGAATGCTTCCCTTGTTATACATACATAATATTTCTAACAGAAGGTAAACATTTTTTTAAAAATATTTATGTTCAGTCATTTCGTGCTGTAACAAAATGTAGTATAGAGCCAAATGTTTGTGGACACCTGACCATCTCACCCATATGCTTATCCTACTGGAGATTTATTCCCCTCCTTTGGTGTTATAAAAACCTACATTCCCACTTCCGTTGCATTTCACTAGATTTTTGAGCAGAAATCCCCTGTGGGGATTTCTGTTCATTCAGCCACTAGAGGTATACTGAGGTTTATGTTAGAGAGTTTCAGTTTATCCCAAAGGTGTTGCATGGGATTGAACCTGGAGCTGTGTGCAGGATACTTAGCAAACAATGTTTTCATGAAGCTCACTTTGTGTACAGGGGTATTGTCTTGCTGGAACAGGTTTGGACCTCTTAGTTCCAGCAAAGGAAAATTGTCAAAGCATACACCTTCTATAGATTTGTGCGCTGTCAACTTTATTGGAACAGTTTAGACATGTATTCAGGTGCCTACAAACATTCAGCCATATTGTTTTAATTTTGCTACTCACCAAGTGGGAAAATCAAGAGCTCTGAATTGATCCATATAGAACATTATGCTTTGACCGGGAATAGAGCCAGTTAGTTTTCCACAGGCACCACAGATTTTGTCAGCGATTCCTTCGTCCACTGTGATTATGATTTCTTGGGATAGACTGAAGGACAATTTGAGGGCAGATGCCTTCTCAATGATAACTGACTGATCAATGATCTTAACGATTACTCCACTCTTTTCCATGGTAGGCTGAGTCATCTTTCTACCGTTGAACTAAATGTTTCGGAAAGAAAAGAAGATTAGTTGGAAATTAGCATTTATGTAACAATTTATTGTCTGATTTTATATTGTGATGGGACTTTTTTCACTCACCCAGATCTCATTTTGGCTAATAACAGTTACAAAAACATTTTCAAAGAAGATGTGAACAGCTGAAGGGGTGAAGAGTCCAATTCTCTCTTGCAACACCGCCACCACACGGAACCAAATGCCCATAGCAGTATCGTCACATACTTTCACCAGGTCAAAAGCTCCCATAAATGGGATGGTCCAAGTCGTTCCATTGAACAGGGTGAATGAGCCTGCAGATTCCATCATGCATCGTTTTGGGTAGCATCCACGAACACCATTCTCTACTTGGCATACTTCTCCAGTACTACATTGCATACTCTCGTGTTTGACAATACCAGATTTCTGACATATCAGTTTTTCTTGACAATTGTCTGTGATAACAACCTGGCCAATCTGTGCAAAAAGAGTTAATTTGTGTTATAAACTGTGTAAACCATAGCATAAACTAAACCTATAGCAAACCATACGCCAGACCCCGAAAAGTATTACTTTAAATTTACATTTAGGAATTTGGCAGACGCTCTTATCCAGAGAGACTTACAAAAGTGCCTTGAAGTTTCCGTCACTGGATAGATACTTAACATATCTGGTGTAAGTATCAGTGGTTGTAACTTACCTTATAGCTGTTCCCATTGTCATAACAGCTACACTGATTCTCTTGAACACAACCTGTTCCATTGCTGAAGTACCCTGGTTTACACATACACCCTTCATTACAGGTCTGAATATTACATTTGATGACGTCAGTAAGGCCGGGACAAGGTGTGTTGCACGCCATTGCACAGATTTCATAAACACTGTTGTCAGGGCATTTCAGAGCTACAACAAATTAAAAAAGGATTCAAATTATCATTTAAAAATGATCAATTAATCATTAAAATTATTTTTAAAAAGGATTAAATTGATCATTAGTTAATAATATTAGTAACAAATTAATATTTAAGAGTTCGATGGGTTTAGGTAACAAAATTAGATGAGAAGAGTCAAAATTTGATTAGATTAATCAAAATATAATTAAATGAGGAAACTATATGTATTTTTGTTGCACTTTAGCAAGCTGACTTGTATAATGTAATGCTGGTGGTTTTAGGCTTTAGATTTGGCAGTTGATAAAAAAAAAAACCATGGGGAATGTAACAGAAATGATGAATGAATAATAAATAAAAAATTACATGACTTACCTTTCCTTTTAATTAAATGTATTTTATCCCAATCTTTTTATGTCAATTCAATATTGTTAGATTTTACCATAGTATAACTGATCTCTACAGATCCACTTGACACTTACGACAAAATGTTGGTGATCTCCAGGGCTTCACAGGAACTTTGAAGTCCTGGCAGTCAATCATGTATGCGGTGATACTGTGGCACAACGTATGTGCATCTCCATCACTTGTACAGACATCATAAACACAGTCTCTGAAGTAGGATTGAGGGTTAATTACATCATGACAGGCAGCAAATGGCCCTTTAGGGTCAGTAATAATGCTGCAGTCCTTTTCAAATATATGTTTTTTCACTTCAGAGCACTTTGGACAGAAATCACCACTGCAGCCATCATTACACACAACACCAGGGACAGCCACTTTCCAAGCCGCTCCAAATGTTTTTAAATCTTTGCTTTCTTTTCCGTTTGGCAACAGCAAATCATCGTTCTTATTACCGTTATAATTTCCACACATGCCACAGGTTTTTCCAAGATAGGTGCTCGGGACTCTGATAGTAACATGGTAAACCATGTCATAGGCCACTTTTAGACCAAAGCTTGTAATGATTACATTTTTGTAGCCCTCCTGCTGAACAATCACTTCACCGTTATTGATACTTACAGGGATTGCTGTTAAGACACCATCAACCTGAAAGGAAAGTTCCAGTCAATGCTTTGGTTCATCATTTTTTCACAACCTTTCCACAGTATCGCAAACTGCAAAGAAGGCTATACTAACCATTATCTGATGTAGCTGATTTCTTCTCAGGACCAATGTCATACCATTCACCTCCACAACAACCACCTTGGCCATAGAGACATTCGGAGTGATTTGGATTTCATTCCATCTTTCGTTCTGTACTATGACTGAAAATGGAGTGAGTTTTGTTCCCTCCAGGTGGCAGCCCTGTGCAGCAGTGTAAGTACAAGTGCCCTGGAAGTCATAGGTGCCGTTGTCAAACGTGTTGTAATGAGGATCTCCATAGATATTACAGGTGCCATGAGAGACAGACTGGCAGGCTCTGATCCCATTTTTAACACTGCATGCTGTTCCAACCGGGCAATGTGCATTTTCACAAATAATTTCACCATTTGTTGGGTTGCAGGTACAGTTCTTGGTGCAACTGTTATCAGCCCAGATGGATTCTCCAGCCTGTAAGTAACGCACATCACCTCCATTTTTGTACACACAGCCACACTGATTTTTCGGGACACACTTATTTCCACTCCACAAGTATCCTTCATTACAAACACAAGCCTCTACACAGTTTGCTTTGCACTGAGGAGATGGAGTGGGATTCTCACAGGAAGCAGGACAAGCACAGGAGTCAAAGTGACTGTTCGCTGGACATGCCGGAGCAGCTGAATAAAAAAAAAGTAAAAAAAAAAAAGGATTTCAGTGAATCACATTTTGGTTCATCATTCATCACACATACCTACAGCAACCAGTTATAGTAGCATGCATAGGAATTTACCACCTTTATATTTTACATAATCTGTAGTTTTGAATGTTAAGATTAATTATTTGGGAATATATGTCATGCATTTCCACAAAATAGCTCGTAATATTGAAGAAAGACTTTATTTAAAAAAAAAGCAATAAGGAATCACATGTTGGAGACTTGTCAAAGATGTGGAAAACGCATGCCTTCTTGGCTTTGGTTGGGCTGTTCATGACTCTGAGAAGTCCTTTGCCCACAGTGAACCATGGTGGTGGTAGCATTATGTAATGGGAGTACTTTAAATTAAATAGGCACTAGTGACTAGGAAACTGCACAGGGTAAATGGCGAGACCTAGAACAAATCTGGTCAAATAGACTTGAGGCTGGAGATTTATCCCCTTAAACAGGAAGTAAGCATAGTGCAAAAGCAACACAGGATCAGTTTGTAACCAAGAATCTGGTTGTGTTTGAATGGCCTAGTCAAAACACAAACCTCAATCCAGACCTTTAAGAACTCGTTGTAAAACTTGAAACTGCTGTTCACTTATGATCTCCAACAAATCTGACAGAGTTTAAGCAGGGTTGTCCTACGTGTTGCGTACCAAAATGGGTAAAAGCATAAGGATCCAGAAATGCAAAACCACAAAAAGACTTCCTGCTGTAATTTAATTCAAAGATTGTTCTTTGGGGGCGAATTTGCAGCCAAAATATATCTATCACAAACTCACTCTTGGCCTACAGGGTCAATACAGGGTCTTGGATACAGGGTCGTAGGGCACCTGGAGCCTATCCAATGCCCTAAGTCTAGACCTAGGGGTACACCCTGGACAAGGTGCCAATCCATGCAAACTCCAAGCACACAGAACTAAGGTAGGAATCGAACCTGGACCCAGGTGTTGCAAGGCGACAGTGCTAATCACTAAGCCCTAATATAGCTATATTTTTGTTTAATTTGCATTTGTTTTACATTTTGCAAATTCATACATTCATGTGTTGTTAAATTATATTCTATGTAATTTTATATTCTAAGGTCATAGATGTGGGTTTTCTGATGAATACACACTTCATAAAACTTACAACAGCCAATGGTGTGTCTCCAGTTGTGGACACGAATCCCAGCTCGCTGACAAGCATCTGTATAAATCTCTGCTGTCTTACACAGAAAATTCTTAAACCCTTTTCCCATGCAGTAGTCCATAAGACAATTTTCATAGAAAACCTTGGGGTCAACGAGAGAGTTGCAATCCTTGAATGGACCATCAGTCAGAAGTGTGGCCAAGTGGCAGAAGGCCTCTGCTGCTAGACGTTCAAACCACGAGTCTCCCTGGCAGCTCTCACACTGGCCCACACAATCATCTGTACAATAGGCATCACCCGGTATTCTCCAGCTCTTTCCAAGTTGGGGGATGCTGCCTGCTACACTGCCACTGGGAGTGGTGAGGTCATCGCCCTTAATTCCATTGAAGTTCCCACACATGCCACACATTCTTCTTGTAAAGCTAACTGGTATTTTCACCACCAAATATTGATCCCAATCATACTGCACTGACAATCCAAAGTCTGTCTGGAGAATAACTGACAGACCACTTTGCTGAAGAGTTACTTTGCCATTGACCAAGGAAATTGGAAGGTACCAGAGAGAATCACTGATCTGAAATGTATGAAAATATAAATATTAAAACAGTAAGATTGAATATGTTGCTAATACCAACATATTGGCAATTGAAATAAAGAAAAAAAAGAAATAAAACAACTCACTCTGACAAGTCCACTCTCATGCTGGAGAATAGTGATGGTTTGACCATAGACTTGAATGGTGACTCCACTGACACTAATGGCTTTTGAGCTTCCAGTACGTTTATTTATGGCCTGGACTTCAAATCCTGGATGATCCTTGTCTACATGGCAGTTTTTGGCCATGATGTAAGTACAGTTGCCCATGAAGTTGTAGTAATCGCCATCAAAAGTACGGTAGTGTGGATCTCCAATGACATAACAGATGCCTGGTGAAGCTAGGAGAATAATTACAATATGGGAATAGGATTAGACATGTATGTACTAATGATTTGGAATTTATACATTTAAAAAAATTAACAAGGAGATGTCCCTAATTAAGGCATTGCTATAAATTTCACAAAATTAGATTTACATCTATTGGTGCAATGTTTTTTTCTAAGCTGAAAAAAATGTGCATGCTGCTAGTAAAAAATAGCACCGGAAGCATGTTTTCTTTACTTCAAACTCATTTTACTCCATGTTTTACAATCTGGCTTTGGCAACTTAATTATTTAGAATCATCATATGGTCATCCTTCCCTTTCATCATGGTCATCATTCAGTGTTTCCCTGTTTTCCCTGCTCCTGGCTTTTGAGTTCAATATTAGGCTGATCTTATCTTTGTCTATTCAGTGGCTTTTTTGACTACCACTGAACATTGCTCTGTTGATTACTGTTTAAACCAAAGCAAAAAAATATTTTAATTAAATTTTCCATTTAATTTGACCTCATTCCATCCCTGCTAGTATTTTTCACAGATTAATTAAGTGATAAGAAAATGCATGCTTAGAATGTCACCTTTTAACTTATCTCATCTTATTGCCTAATCTTTTATACAAGGTTGTGAGGGCCTGGAGCCTACTCCAGGAGACTTAGAGCACGAGGCGGGATATACCCTGGATGGTGTACCAATCCATCATAGGGCACGCACATACACACACTATGGGCAACTTGGAAATTAGATTTTTCTGCATGTCTTTGGAAAGTGGGTGGAAATCAAAGTACCTGGAGGAAATCCACCAAGGAACATGCAAACTCCATGTACAAAGACCTGAGATGGGAATCAAACCCGGACCCTGGAAGTGCAAGGTAGCTAACCACTAAGTCACCATGCTGCAGTCACCTATTTAATTTTTTATCATTTTTTAATTTGTCAAATTAATAAAATAATGTCAATATTTTTGCTAATTCAGTATGATCTTCTGTAAATACATCGTATAAAAATAAAACGTAATTTAAACCATAAGCTGACCAAACACTTATCTGTTCCACTTACAACTCAGTTTAAGGAAAAGCTGAAAACTCATCAACTTATCCACAAAAAATGTAAACCTTGAGATAAGCATTGTCAACTATTTACTTTTTAATTATTTCATTCAGTCATTCATTTTAATTTACTACAGTTATAATAGTATTGTGGCGTATTTGTGGGGAGATTAACAGTTACAATATTTCATATGCTAATCCTAAACCTTTAAGAAAGACAACTCTTGAGCAAAAATGCTTTTACTCACCATTAGGTTTCGGATAGCAGCCCAAAACCCCATTCTGTACGTCACAAACTTCCAAAGAATTGCATTCCATGGTTTCATGATTTACTACACCAGAGGCATGACAGGTCAACTTTTCCTTGCAAGAATCTGTGATGACAGTCTCATTAATCTGAAAGAAGAGTTTAACACTTAATCACTTCCGCAGTCTAATTTTTTTTTTTTTTTTTCAAATTTAAACAAAGAAATCAAACGTTTAAACATAGTAATAATGTCAATTATTTTCTCTATAGAAGGTCATGTAATGATATCAGAGACTGCATGATGTAGCAAGAGGACATAGTTTGAAATATGAATGAGTCATATTTGAATGAACATGTCAATGGAATAGATCAGGAAAAAAGCAAATCTGATCAAGTAGCAATCCTGTGTTTTAGGTTATTATAACTGATATACTGGCACATGGCATTGGAACGGTACAAAATAAATTTTGCATATTAAAATGAGAAATGATTTTAAGATGAAATAAAAAGTTCTAAAAGTACACCTATTTTACCTTTATAATGGACTCATGTACGAACACTATAATCTCTAAGATTATAATCCTGCCTTTAAATAAAAATAAATGTTCTTAAAATAATGTACAAGTAATAATAAAAACAAAAAACTTTCACAATTATCAGATTTTTATACTAATAGATATGCATATACAGTATACTGTACAGTCCATCTATCTAGGAACCTCTGTAGTCCAACTAGGAACCATATGGGACATTACGGCCAATTTTGGGAACACCAGTTAGCCTAATCTGCATGTCTTTTGACTGTGGGGGAAAAAAACAGAGTACCATCATGCACGGGGAGAAAATGAAAATTCTATGCACACAGACCCCAAGGCAGGGAACAACCCCGGGCACTGGAGTTGCAAAGCGATTGTGCTAACCACTAAGCCACCGTGCTGCCATATTCTACAGTACTGCACCAGTTTCTCTGCAATAATCTTTATTTAATTATTTTTTTTGTCTGTTTTGCCTACATTTTTCATATTAGATGTTTGTTTTAGCTTTCTTATCATGCTGAAAGCAGAAGCTAAGATTCAAGACCTAACTTAATATGATAACAATAATGCAGAGAAGATATGATTCATTACCGCTTATTAACTACCTGGACTTGTTTTGCTAATGCTTTATTTATTTCAATTCAATTTTATTTATACAGTGGGGGCCAGGGGTCGCTTAGTGTTTAAGGCATTGGACTACTGATTGGAAGGTCCCAGGTTCACACCCAACCACCCCCAAGTTACCACTGTTGGCACACTTAAGCAAGGCCCTTAACCCTCAACTGCTCAGATGTTGACTGTATAAAGAGATAAAAATGTAAGTCACTCTTACTACAGATTTGGCTTACCTTATAGGTGTGTCCATTCTCATAACAGCTACACTGATTTGCAGTGACGCAGCCAGTCCCGTCGTTAAAAAATCCAGGTTTACACACGCAGCCTTCGGCACAGGTCTGGATATTACAATCCATTATACTAGTAAGGCCAGGGCAAGGTGCATCGCAGACGTTTACACAGATTTCATAGACAGAGTTGGGAGGACATGATAAGGCTGCAAGGATAAGGAAAAGAAATCTATAAATTCCTTACATCTTATGGCTCTTAATCGCTTTTTACAAGTTTGCTTCATACTCACGACAAAATGCTGGTGTTCTCCAATTTTTAACATTAACTCCGGCGTTCTGACAGGCTTTCATGTATGCAGCAATGTCTTGACAGAGCATATTTTGATTTCCTTCGCCCATGCAGACATCGTAGACACAATCTTTGAAGTAGGATTCAGGGTTAATTACACTGTGACATGGAGCAAATGGACCTGCAGGGTTGGTAATAATACTACAGCTTTTTTCGAATGCAGTTTTCTTAGCATCAGGACACTTTGGACAGAGGTCACCACTGCAGCCATCATCACACCCAAGACCAGGAACAGGTACCTTCCACGCAGATACAAACTGTTTGACGTCTTTGATTTCCTTGCCGTTTGGCAACAGGTACTCGTCGTTCTTGTTACCGTTAAAGTTTCCACACAAGCCACAGGTCTTTCCAGCGTAGCTGCTTGGGACTGTAATGGTGACGTGATATATCATATCAAAGGAAACTCTCAGGCCAAAGTCTGTTAATATCACATTTTGATTGCCTACTTGCTGCACCCTCACTTTTCCATTGTCCAGACTTACTGGAATGTTGGTTAATAATCCATTAACCTAAAATATAGAATAAAAACGTTAAGGCTTTTGGATTTGATTATTATATTGTTAGATCAAATAGACCTAACTAACCATTTGTTATATACAGTAATTCCTTTCCTCAAAGGTCTCCAAATTCCTTTCTCCAAATTCCAAAGGTCTCCATTCTGTCTTGGGAGAATGGAGACCTTTGCCTAGGATCTCTATTCTCCCAAGACAGAATGGAGAACTTTGCCATGGTAGTACAGTTACCTATACATCTGAGTTAAATTGGTCAGCAAGAAATCAAGAAAAACAAAACATCAACAAAAAGAGACAAGTCTACAATACTTTCCGACTGCTGGAGATTAACACCATTTCTCATTAACTGGCTCTTCTTCATACCTAACCTAATAAGATGCAAGTAAGAAAGTAAAAAAGAAAGTTGCTCGAAATTCTATCTTTGTAATTGGGGATGCATCAATCTAACTTTTCAATATGATCTAAGTAGAAGTAGCAGGACTGAGATTGAGAGTCAGTGTCTGCTGTCAAGCTATGCAAAACATAATAGATGTTATAGATAATCTAGATGATCATAGATGATTATATATATATATACTCAGCAAAAAAAGAAACGCCCCTTTTTCAGGACTGTGTATTTCAACAATAATGTTGTAAAA
>JAQQZT010000021.1:12517120-12538551 GCA_030068275.1 Clarias platycephalus
TGGAATCAACATATTTTTCCTTTAAAATGATAAATTTTCTCGGATTAAACTTTTGATCTGTTATCTATGTTCTATTATGAATAAAATATTGTCATTTGCCATCTCCACATCATTGCATTCAGTTATTATTCACAATTTGTTTAGTGTCCCAACTTTTTTGGAATCCGGTTTGTAAAAGACTATGAATAAGAAATAAATATGAAAAATAAAATAAAAGGTAAAAAGTGCAGAAGTAGAATTTCTGACGTTCAGGAGAAGGTTCTTTCCAAATTTTCCGATTTCCAATCTCCTCCAGGTAGGCCGTCTAATTGTTGTCAGTGATCAGACCCCACCACAATGGTGTCGTCAGCAAACTTGAATATGCTGGTGGTGTTGGTAGTGGCCACGCAGTTGTACTGTATGTGTGCAGTGAATACAGCAGGGGACTCAGGACACTACCCTGGGTGGCTCCAGTGCTGAGGATGAGGGCGGCTGAGACATGTCTGCCCATCTGTGTGGTCTTCCAGCCAAGAAATTGGAAATCTGCTGTCAGTAGTGGACTGAGGCCCAGATCATCCTGTAATGGGTCCAGTCTGTCAAAGACTCGAAGCATTCTCTGCAACGCATTTCCCACAAGAACTCAAGTACAGCTGGCAGTAACACAACATAAACTGATCTTCCGAGGTCGTTGTATTGATTTAGGCTGATGAAATGTAGCAGTATGTTTGATTGGTTAATCTCGTAGTCTCTGGCCAATTGAATCGCTCCGTACAATAGATTTGTTTTTGTTTACTTCCTCAGTTACCATCATGCCAGCAAGAAAGAAACTGAAACCTCACAAATCAGCAAACAATTACCTCAGTTTTTGGACAAAGTGACGAAAAAAAAAACTTTTTTTTGGATGTATCTTTATCGACTTCATCAACTGAAACTGACCTCGCTAACTTTTTTGGTGATATGTCCTCCCTAAATCTTGCACAAAACGCAAAAAAATTAAAAACACACAAAATATAGAAATTTATAAAGTTGTTTTACTTGACTTTCCACTGATGTGAACGAGTTTTGAACGGCTCCCGGATGTATGCACAACTTAGCCAAACGAACAAACTTTTATTTATTTGTTCGTATGTCGAAAATGCTTCGTATGTCGATGCAAAATTTAAATTTGTAAGGGAGGTCATCTGTATGTTGAAATTCCGTTGTATATATTTGTCAACATAGTACAGCTGTAGAACTGCTTTTGCAGTCTCTACAACTCGCTGCCAGTTTTCGTCACAGTCATAAATATTAATATGCAAACATTTACTGCTAGTACTTAATACTGATTAAAGTCCAGCTTGGATGAATTTGCACATTAGTAGCTGTCGATTAATCTTTTGTAACATCAGCTCATTTCATCATTGTGTGACCCATTGTTTTAAGGAAAAATTTTTTTTTAAGTCTGTGCATTCTTCAGTTTTGATTTGAAAAATTATCAATGTGTTGCCCTGTTTGGGCACTGTTTAAAAATCTGTCCAAGAGAACGAGGCCATCCACGATTGATTAACTAGTAGCGGACAGTTCCCTCTCGTGCTTCCGCGAGAGTGGTGTACTGAGGAGCAGTAAAAGCAAGAGATGCCGTAAAAAGAAAAAGAAACGCAGTTTCACATGATATAAGGGCTCTTCTTTTAAAAAAAATGAATAAATAAATGAAAGGAGGATGTTGCCGTTTTACCATCTAATCGCTAAATTTGACTATCCTGGATTAACATTACACATATCAGCAATTATTTTTGACTAGCTGTAACTGCATTTAGACTGTTAGAGATAACTGTAGTTCAGTTTTTGCTAGTCACAGTGTGTCGCTGTGAACTCGGACATGGATTGAATCAGCCGATCGTACCTGAGAACGGAAGTACATCAGTTTGTTTAGACACGACTTCATCAATGCCGTCGCTCTTCACAGAAATCTCAATGTGAGCACCGCACGTGCAAATCTCATCCTCTGACCTACACAGTCATAGCTGATGAAGTAGGAAGGGCAGCGAGAGTTATACTCTTTGATATTTCTTTCTGATAAAAATTGTTTATTTTTATCAATAATATTAGTCATAGGGTAACTCTTCTAATCTTTTGTTTAATGGAGGCTCACAAACCTGCCACCTGCTGTATCGGAGAGTGTAAATACACAAGTGAACATTTGTTTGATGTTTGTTTATTTATCGACTCAAAATTATTTAAAATCTTAAACAGATACTTAAATCATTGACAAACTACATCAATTCCAGACTGTTTGAATTAAGTAATTGCACACATCCGTATTGCAATTTTTAAATCCGATTAATTGTGCAGCAGTACATGATTTTTTTTAATAATTGTTTTTTGTAAACTTCACATTAAAATTAATGTTTTGCGCGAATGCTTCAAGTCATGCACATTACGAAACAATTAAAAAAAAAACTTTTATATGTCTCTGTGTCGTACTCATTTTGTACCAAAAGCGATTTTACATGTCTTATTACATGAATACGCAGATATTTTCAGCGAGCTGAAAAAGATAAGCTTTTAAGATGAGCCAAATACAACTTTAAAAAATTAATTTCTTGTAAAATGCAGATTAATAAAAAGGAGTATCGATAGTGAGCTGTAGTGAAAGAAAAGGTTACTTGGTGTTATAGGCTGTGTTATATGCATGACGTCCCTCTGGAGGGCAGGAAGTGAAAAACAGAATGGACGAGATGGGGAATGTCCATATCGCTCTACAGTAGTTTAGATGATATTCCCACGCAGCAGTATAAGCAGAAGATCGCCATATATGTTAGATGTGGTCCTGATATTATTAAGGGAAGTGATTTTTTATTCATTTTTTTTAACAAAAGAACTGAAAGGCGTGCTTGTTATTGAAGCAGGAGATATAAGTCACTACCCTGTCCTCACGTGCAGACAACACAGAATTGTGCAGAACAATTGTGCTGTGATTGGCCGGTTGAGCTGTCAGTCAGGCTGATGATTTGTTTGCATTTGCCTGCCATTTGTGTAACTGTTAACCCCGATTGAAGTGTTGCTGCTTATAGCTGTTGTTTTAGATCTATGCTACACAAATGAAGAAGTATGCAAAATACAGTTTTACTTTGTGGTTCGTTATCGTTGCTATGTATTGTTAGTAGAGATCGAATCGCAATTCTTTTGTATGTCTCACTGACTCGAAAATACATTTAAAAAAAATAATAATAATAATAACCCCCCCCCCCATCCTTTTTTTTTTTTTACCATTTATAACAGAGATGAACCAGCTGATCGGCCTTAGATATGAACGATTCTGTACCGAGCTCAGAAGCTTCCAAATGACGCAACAGAAACGCATCTTTATTATAAAACAATTGGATGTGTTGAAAGTCTCTAATCGGGCCTTTTTCTCCAGACTCTGTGAGCGAATTAGTCTCAACCCCACTCGCCAGTCTCAAAACAACACAAGTGCAAATTAGTGTGTTAGAAGCCCAGCGAGCCCGCATTAGAAGCTACACACGATGCACTTGCTCGTTAGCCACTCAGCATGTGCGCTCGCTACAGTGTTCCAAGACACTATCTCCTTTTTTTTCAAAACCCTGTGGGCAAATTAGACTCAAACCCACTTATCATTACGCTAATTAGTCGAAAAACCAAGTGAGGCTTTTTACTGCACCCGCTTTTCGACAAATTAGCGATAATTAGACACTGGAGGCATTTGAGGAGGAAAAACTTTGATATAATCCTAGAGATGGCGCAATCAGTACTCGTGTGTGGTAGGAGTGAATTATTTGCTACGTTTGTTTAGAAATAATACTTATGGTGGATGATTTATGGAGATACGTGCTGCCCAGTTAAATGTTGAAACTCAGTGCTGCGCTTGGTTTTTAGTATAGAATCGCAATTTTAATCAAATCAGCACTGAGGTATTGTCATATTGTATTTCCATCCCTAATTGTTAGTCAGGGGGACATGTTACTTAAGGAAGTTATCTCTACGCACACACACGCACACGCACACACACACAAGCATTATCCAACTCTTGCTTCGCGATTTGAGAAACTCGAGCAAACACACAAACCATAGCCAATTTGAGACGTCGTAATACTGCTTCCTGTGTAGAAAATGACTGAGCATAACACGTCCCGGAAATATGCTTGTAATCCAAAGCTCGTATATCAAACCGAATTTCCCCATAAGAATAATGGATAAATAAAACTCGGATGATTAGTTTCCACAACCAAAAAATATTCATATAAAAATAATGAATAAAAAAAATAATAAAGTAAAAATTAAACAAATTGACCTTAACTTTACCTTTGAAAAGAATCAGGGCTGGTGTGAGGGGGTCGAGAAAGGAGAGGAGGAGGTGGAAGGCGGGTATTGTGTAGGGTGACTTTCTCTCTCTCTCACACACACACACACACACACACACACACACACACACACACGGAATCACTGCTCGCTGTTGACTTTCTGGAATCTTCTTTTTTTTTTGTGTGATTTTAATGAGGAAGCTTGATTCCTTGACAATTGATTTCGCGGAAATGTGTTGTTGCTTTGTCGTTAAACACGCACTGCTACTGCCGATGTAACTTTTTTCTTCACGTTGCAGTGCACTTACTAAAGAACAGTCACTACACTTGGACACAAAATTAAAAAAATTCTTTATGCACACACACACACACACACACACACACACACACACACACACACACACACACACGTGGTCACAGTATTAGAGTAAACAGTACACGCTCACACGAGTGTTGACTATATGAGTCACCGAGCATGGGAGACGATTACCCACAATCCCGCAGCGCGAGAAAGAGAAGAACCATTGGCTTAGTTGTGATCACGTGACGCTCAGCAGACAATGCGCATTCGTAGTTCTAGATTTGCAAGACCGTGCTCGATTATCGAGTTAAAATGTATTCAAAAATTGTCGTGCAAAGTGTCCTGCAAAACACTCTCAGACCAAGTTTTCTCGCAATCAAATATTATACTGTAATTTTGGTGAGAATCGAGTATGTTCTAGGCTTTGTATAGAATGCGCCCCCTGAGCAGGAGTGGCAACATTTTACCACCTGACATGCAAACAATTCAACAAAATAATAAATAAATTAATTAACAAATAAATAAAAATATACATTTTGATTTATAAATAAAAATAAAAATTTATAAATAAAAATTCCACAGCAAATTTGGCCTACTGGGCTACGACAGCAAGAGACCACATCAGATCTTATCAGCCAAAAAAACATGAATTATACACACAGAGATGTATCAAAACTGTACAGTTGAAGAGTAGATTAGTGAAAAAAACTCAATTTGTTTTTTTTCCAGTCTTCAGCTGTCATTTTTTGGGTACGTCAATGCTCATGATAGCACTCGATCCGTGTTCATGACCTTGAGGAGTGAAACCTGATTGTTATGGTTCAATGTGTTTCTGCTCACCACAGATCCACAGAGCGATTATTTGAGGTATTTCCTGTCAGTACTGACCAGTCGTTTATATTATTCTAGTCTTTTATTGGCAATATGTTTATCCTGCAGGCCCTCTCTAATTTAGTGTAAAAAAATTCCACATTCTCAGTAGATTATGCAATCTTCAAACCAACTCATCTGGCACCAACAACCAGTAGCAGTTTGTGCTATACCACGCAGCGGACATGACGTCATATCCAAACAACCGATTACTTGTAGATACCGGCAAAAAGAGAGATTAAACCAAGGATGTGTGAGGGTGGGGCAAACAATGGTGATCAATCATTGGGTGGTGGAAGCAGTGGTGATCAGAAGGGATGGGAATCGCCAGGTAGTGGACAATAAGATTTAATTTGTGTTGTGATTCTGTTAGTATTGCTAAATTTTATAAACAAATCCAATGAATATCCCGATTTTATAAATACAGGTAGTCCCCGACTGTCCTGTAAAGCTGTCCTGATGGTGAATAATCCTAAGTTTGGAAAATCCTCAACAAATCAAAAAGTTCACAGCCTAATACAGTAGAAAACAGCTCTGAGACAAGATAGCATCCCAGATTCCTGATATATTTCTGATTCATTTCCTTAGGTACAGGGAAATCACGGGGACAGGGGGCAGATTTAGTTAAGTGGATTGGTATGCTTTACATTGTGTATTTATGTCAAAGGCATATAAGACTCACTTTGTTGGACTTAAGGACAAAACAGACTTACGAACGTGCTCCCGGAACGAAACTTGTTCATAAGTCAGGGACTACTTGTATCTTGAAAGTTGTATACCTTAGCTTTATTCAACAGATTCACAACTACATTGAACATGAGCATGTTCACATAAAGGTCTTCCGTTCCTCATAACCTTGATTTCTCACTTAAAAACCAAGTGCAGCATTTAAACAATAATGAACTAACTACAAAGAAAAGAGTTTTAACTTCTAAATAAATGAAACAAAAATCTCCATTTTAATGAGCAGCATGCATCTCTGTCATCTGCCATAATTATTATTTCTAAACAAATTTTGTTTAGAACGATTTACTGATCATTTACTGTAATGATTTAAGAAAATGTGCAAATAGTTCAGAGTCCGCCACCTGTAGGATTATAAAGAAATGGTGAGGGTTTACCGCCTCAAATGAACCCTAAATCTTCCTCAGTCGTTGCAAGTGCACAGGTGGGGGCATGCAGCTCCTAACGCGCTTGTTTTGAGACTAATTAGCGCTCGTGGTGTTTTGAGGCTGGTGTAAGAGTGTGTAATGAATGGGTTTGAGTAAACTTTGAGTAAAGTACACTGCAAGTACAGGTCGTAAATATTCAGCTAACATCAGGATTTACATGATTGTGAAGGTGAATGGAGTTCACATGTGTCAGATCATTAAAAAAAATTATAAATTCGGAATGCTTACATAGTTTCTTAGATGAAATACCTGAACAAACAACATCATATTTACTAAGGAGGTATGAAAACTAGTTTTGTGACTTCTGGAAGCAGCTTGTTGTTCTAGTCGTACTCATGCAAGACACTGTATATGAACAAAAAAATGTTTCTGCTTCTGATTCTAGACACTGTATGTGAAGGTGATCTATGAGACTTCGTCCAGAGAATGGCTACAGCTTCTCCAGTCTCCACCGAGGGAGCCAATGCCACAAGTAAGTTCCAACACTGTAGGAAGAAATATATATATACTGTGTATATATACTGTATAAATATGTATTTGCCTCTCAGGTAGAAATCCTTTAAGTAACCAACCTTAAATGGGTGAGGATTTTTTCCCCTCTCAATGCTTCAGAGGGATTTATAACTGTTAAGAGTTGTGACAAGTGTCAGCTCTGAGCCAAATAACAAGAAGTCAGTAACCAATGTGCTTTTTTTTGTTGTTGTTGTGTGTTTCCGATCTAATTAGTAAAAAAATACAACACCGTTCTGGACAATTGAGCCACGACTTTTACAGATATACCGTATCTGTCTGCTCTATTCATGTGCCCTTGCTCACGGTGTAATATAGTGATAGTAAACTTAAATAACTGCACATTTCAGCTGTACAGAACTTTAAGTGATCCTTACACACAGTGTTAACTTGGTTGAACTGTCTTTCGATCGGTTTGAGCTCTTAAAACTAAAGCAGCACTGGATCTCCAGCCGTCGCTACGCTGCTATCTACATATACCGTTTTGATATTACGTTCTGTTTTGTAGTGCACACGACAATAATGATATGACGCATTTATCTCTTCCACCATCTTCTTGTGGTTTTCTCATTCTGACTCGTCTGGTTAGCCGTACTTTATGTCCCCCCCACACACGTTTTCCCAACTTAGCTCTAAAAATACCCAGAAAGTATACTATCACGTATAATGAGATTTTGCTGCATAGCCCATACACACTTGTACGTATACATATGAAACCTGTACAGTATACATATTGCGCTGAACAATTTTCTCTATGCATGTCATGGGCTCTACTCAAGGGAGACAGTTATTTTAAGTTGTTTGCAAATTGCACCCAATGGAATTTTATATACAACTCCTAGGGTATTTATATGCTATTATAGCTAACTGGGCTATTATAGTCTCAAGACATCGAAGATGCAAAATTGCGAAGGGAATTTTTATATCTCAAGCGGTTTAGCTGTGGTAATATCTTCAACTTTTTCCAGGAACGTGCCTAATAACTTTCTCAGTGACATCATATTGAGTGACTTTCTTTCTTCCAGGATCTGGGTCTTTTTGGAGGTCTTAACATGCTCAAAGAGACCACAGGTTTTCTGGTGCACCTGCGTGGCGATGGCCCGATCATGGTTGCATAGTGATTGGTTTTTTTTTATTTTTTATTTTTTTTTTTTAGGTCAATCACTAAGAGTGTACACATCACTCAGGTCCTTGGAGAATAATTGTACACATTGATAATCCATTTTACACATTTTTGAAGTACATTGCACACATTGATAAGACTTGAAACAGGCAGGTGTGTTTCTACTATTAACATTGCGTTTGACTAAAACTCGAGTTCAACAAGGCTGCTCAGAATTTGCCAGCATTAAATACACATAGTTCATCAAAAACTTCAACTTTAAAGAACTTTATGGTAGTGTATATTTTAGATCAATTTACATAGACATGTCAGTTTGTCAGTTATCACTCACTATTTACTGTTTGTTTTTTTTAAGAAGGTAATTACTATTTAAAATGACAGTAATGTTTTAAGCTTGTTGCTTACAAATGTTTGTTTTTTTCCCCCCATTATTTTGGCCAGAACAAACCCGTCTTGAAAATTTTAAAAGTTTAGATATCTGGCTTGGAAGTTAAGTTGAATGCAGCATTACTTCTACTTCTCTTTGTGAGTTGTTTCTATAGCAATTCTTACCCCAAATCTGTAACTAAGAAATATCTTCAGTCTCATCAGCTTCTAAGATAGCTTTTAAACACGCAGTTCTTGAAGGTTTATAGAGACACGCCCTCTCTCGTCGAGCACGCTCATTACTCTACATTAAAGCAATTGTCTAACCACAAGAACTGCCATTCTGACTGGATTGATGTTTGTCCTTTAGATGTGGTTACTCTGTTCTGGAGGAGATTGTTTCCTTGGAGAGGTACAAGTGCATGGGTGTGTATCAGAATGGCTGTGTTAAAGTTTAAGAGCATGCAAGGTCCTGTAGTGCATTTGCTACCGATGGTATTTTTAGTCTGTGCAGATGTGTTTTGTGGTTCTCCAAGGGGTTAAAAAAAAACAAAAAAACAGAGGAAGACAGCAGGGCAGGTGTTTGTGCATGGTGTGCGTTAGATATCAGTGTATCACTGTTTACCCGACAGGAACTGTTGGGTGTTTGTTGTGTTTGCATACCTCTTAATGATTGCCTGCTGCTTGTAAAACAAACATTTTGTAGATCATTATCAGTAGGACATAGTTAATGTCAGGGCTGTGCAAGAAATGAAAGAGGAAAATATGTATTTTATTAATCCTGAAAGGGAAATTGTAATGTTAAAGCAGCCATCTCACAGATTATACAACAGGGTAAAAACAAACAATGTGTAGAAGAACAATGAAAAAAGTGATTTCTTAACAAGTGAAAATTTCTTGAGTCTTGTCACATTTATTTCAAATTTCTTAATAAAAGATTACAACAAACCGAATATAAGATTAGTAAGCCTATTTCTAGACAAGTCTTACCAATTTTTAAACGCAACTTTTAGAGATGGAAATCACCAGTCACCTCCCTATAAGATATTATCACGATACCTACGTGCCGATTCAATTAAAGTTGTGGATCTATAAGTATAATGATTTTATAAATATCCCGATACCCCGATTCGTACCCCTGATTTTGTTACAATTTTAAACCTTTAAAAATGCCACCAAGGTCTCAAAACACAACTTGACCGTGGACGCACATGTTGAGTGGCTGCATACATGATTAATTTGCGTTTGCGGTGTTTCGGGACTTGTGTAAGCGTGTGTAATGCTTTTAATGGACGTGATTTAAAAAAAAAAATGTTTTAAGCATTTATTTTTTGGAGGAAGCAAAATTATCTGCCAGTGGAACAAGAAATTTCGGTTTAAAAATGAGTAAACTTTGTCTAGCAATAGACTTAATAATCTTATGTTTGTTTTGTTGTAATCTTACATTGCAATGTTTTAGATTTTTTTTAAAATTATGTTTTAGATAAAAAAATCCTGGTGCCGTTATATATTGACATTATGTGCAGTATAGAGAAAGTATTCTGTCACAAAGAAGTGTGCATGAATGGATATAAAGTTCAAAGTCAACATTCTGCAAAATTCCAAAAAATTAGTTTTGAGGTGTTAAAGTATCCTCCCTATAGTCCTGATCTTGCTCTGTCAGACTTTCACCTGTTTGGTGTCCTAAAAGCAGCCTCATGAGGATGAAGAAGTGAAGACAGCAGTACATTTGTGGCTAAAAACTGTTCAGCCTAAAAAAAAAGATTATGAGGGAATATGAAAGCTAGGTGTTTAAATTATATTTAAATTAACTTTTAAAAAAGACAAGTATACAGTAAGTTGTTCAGCCAGAGTGCGGATTACTTTTTCCTCACCTTCATTGTTTATATTTTGGAGTCTTCTAAGAGTAATGCAAAAAGTGCTTTATTTTTTTAAAGGGGAGTGGTGGCTCTGGCAGGCTAAGACTCTAGGTTGTTGGATCTGAGGATCCAGGTTTGAGCTGTCAGTTGGTTGCCACACCCCATACTACCCAGCAACTTCATGCAGTGCCGGTCCCAAGCCCAGTTAGATAAATTGGAGGGGTGTGTCAGGAAGGGCATCCGATGTAAAACCTGTGCTAAATTGTGACCCCTTGACGGAACAGCCGAAACAAAGTTTTAAGCAATTTGACAATGCCGTCAGGAATGGAACGCGATATGGTCTTTTGCTGTTCTAGCCCACATTCACCCTAAAGTTTGATGCTTTGTGTGTTTTGCAATGCTTTTCTGCTCATCATGGTTGTAATGAGCTGTTGGTTGAGGTGCAGTCCAACTATAGCATGGTCGGTGTCGGTGAGATCACAGTTTTCCTCCCTATATTATGGCTTGTGATATGATCTTTACGTGAAGACCTGTGTCTGAATTATTTTCTGTTGCATTGTGTTGTTGCCACATTTAGCTAACGAGCAGGTGTCCATGTGTCTCTATATGTACATGTTAGTGAAAATATTTTCTTTGCCCATATAGGACCGGCTGGACCTCTTAGGATGGCATCTATTGAAGTAAGAATCCTGTTGAGTTTCAGCTTCATAGAGCTTTCACAAAACCATTTTAATTGGCCAGTTGTATTTTTGAAACAGTCAAAGATAGTTTGTTTTTATAACTAAAATTTTCAGGGCCAGACATCTTTGAATGCATCGCAGGCCAATAAGAGAACCATCGGTCATCGCGGGATTGACCCCACAGGAGAGACTACATACAAAAAGGCAAGTACGCTAAGTGAGCTTGGGTATACCCACAGAATGTTCAGCTAAATTCAGATTTATTTCTATAGCACTTTTAACAGTGGTCATTGTCACAAACGACCTTTACAGAGTAAAAATGGAAATAAATTAAATTGTACAAAAAAAAAAAAAGATGTAGACTATAATCCATTATATGAGCAAGCTGAGGGTAACGGTGGGTCCCCTGAGATGAGACTAGTAAGTAACCTTGAGAGGAACCAGACTCAACAAAGAACGCATATACAGTATCCATATCAGTCCCTGGAACATTCTCAGTCAAAAGTTGCTTCACACCTTCTAATTCAATATTTTTTGCTTAGTGATATATTTTATACATTCTAGAACAATACTGAGGAGTTCATTTCTACTATAAAGTAACGCGTATTTCCCTTAAGTAATTAAGTAATATTCAGAACAGTCAGTTGCTATTTTAAGACACAGAGGTCAGCCTTTCTTAAATAGTTTTTGCAAGAGCAGTTTTTCACAAGTATATTTGTAAAAAAAAAAACTAATCAAGCACCATGATGAAACTGTCTCTCATGAAGACCTTCCAGGAAAGCAAGACCAAGACTTACTTCTGCTGCAGAGGAGAAGTTCATTTAGAGTTACCAGTTACCTCAGAAATCACCAGTTAACAACCAGCACCTCAGATTAGAGCCGTTATGAAGGCTTTACAGAGCATAATTAGCAGATACATCTCAATATCAACTGTTCAAAGGTGATTATTGCATGTTTTGGATGCCTTCAGCATTGTTTTTATAGCAATGTAGAAAAAAGAAATCAGGAAAGAATCATGGAATTAGGTGTGTCCAAACTTTTGACTGGTAGTTTATATCTGTGCGCTACAGGTATGAGGTTGAAAGATCAATCTAACAGGAAAGTCCACTTTCATTGTTGGAGACTCGGGTACAAAACTGCTCATGGAAATTTCAGTTCTATTGAGTGATTGCAGTTAAAAAAGCCTTGACAGAAAAACAGCCAAGTCCAAGACCATCTTCATGGTCAACCTCCATAGACACAGTCAACAAATCAACTAATGAATGAATTAATTTATGCTAGTTAATAGTTTAGTGTATCAGGTTATATGTATCAGTTCAGAAATTGGGGAACTGCACTGTATGTTTTCTCAACACTTTCTGACTTTTACCAAATATGTAACACACCCAAAGTTCAATTGATGTCTTTATTACTGTTTTCAGTATTGAAAGCAGAATTTAGATGTTGGCGTGACGGTGCAAGATTGGTGCCAATCAGCATGCAATAATAATTATTTTGTACTTTGTTGTTGCATCAAGCCTGTTGTTTCTGTTACTGAAGGCCATAAACTGTGTACTACAAATTGTACGGGATAAAGCTTAGACCATGGTGCTAGTGTTTATTTTGTCCATATTATCTTGTTAGACAACTTCTTCTGCCCTGAAAGGGGCGATCCAGCTGGGCATCACGCACACAGTGGGCAGCTTGAGCCAGAAACCAGAGAGAGATGTTCTCATGCAGGACTTCGAAGTAGTGGAGAGCATTTTCTTTCCCAGGTGTGTTCTTGTATATGAAGTGTTAGTGATGTTAGTGTTGATTTGCTGTGCAAATATTGTTAGTGCAATATATACAGTTCTGATTGCACACTTAATCCATGAATTTCCTTGATAACAGTTAATTATTTTTTTTTATTTCTCACACTCTCTCTCTCTGTTTTCTTTCACAATAAGTGAGGGCAGTAATTACACCCCTGGTCACCATTATGGCAACTTCTGGTTTAAAGCCTACGCTCCAATCGCCTTCCGCTACTTCAGAGAGATGTTTGGGATTCGGCCTGATGACTACCTTGTAATGTTCCCCTTTTTACTTTGCATTGCTTCTATTACTGCAACTTTTTTTTTCTCCTTCCTTCCTGTTTGTTGTTAATTTATGTAGTGTCATGCCTATATAAACAAAGTTAAATTTTATTTACAAACTTGTTTAATCTTAAATAGTACTTAAAATGTATTTGTGCTGTACATGCCAATCTGTACGTAACTGCTGAACCTGCTTGAATAATGTCAGCGAACAAATTCAGTCGCTCTATTTGTCTAATTCAGACTCCAGTGACTGAAGTTTTCAGTATATGACATGCAAACTTGTGGACTATTGTGTAGCTTTAGCTATGGCCAGCTCCAGAATTATTGGCACCCTTAGCAAAGATGGGGTTTAAATTAGTGATGGGTCGATTTGTTCTTTTTAAACGAGTCTTTAACGTGACTCAGAAGAACGAGTAGTTTCAGAGAGTGATTAGTTTATTTTCTACTTGGCGCGCATGTGCAAAGCATCGCAAAACCGCCGTAGGTTATGTACAGGAAACGGAAATGAGTAGTTACCTCTCGAGTCTTTTGGTCCGAATCATTCATTCTTTTGTCACATGACTCCTGTAGACATTATGTAGTGCAATAGATTCAAAAGAACGAATGACTCGGACTAGAAGACTCATGAGAAGAACCTTTCAATTTCGTTTCCTGTGTAATGCAGTGCATGCCGTCTATGAGAGTCAGGTGACAAAAGAATGAACAATTCGGACCAGAAGGTATGATGGATGAGCTGCTCATTCCGTTTATCATAATATGTCCTTAGCTGCATTGTAATATTTTCATTACTATAACTATAGCCAAAATTAGTGTATGTAGACGTATTGGGGGTCTGTTTATTAAAAAAAAATATATATTTTTAATAATAGAATAAAAAAATTTATTTTATTTCTGATGAAAAGAACAAAATGAACTAAATGACTCAAAAAAAAAAAAGATTTGTCCATTTTGATGAACGAGATTCACAGAATCGAGTCACTAAAATTATCCAAACTTCCCATCACTAGTTTATATTTTCTTGTGGTTAAGATCCATGTTACACACATTATAAAATGTTTTTAAAGAACATTTTTCAACTAAATCTTAGATTTCTCTCATAATTAATTTCAGCTTGAAATGAAGCTTACTTTAATCACAAATCTCTTTTTTAATAAAACATTAATAACATTCTTACATTAATAATTTGAGTGAGTAATTCTACATCCAGTGTCTTACTGCTTCTGTATTGACACTAAATTACTGTATAGTTCTATATTACAGTAACTAATTTAACTAAAAGTGAGCTGAACATATGAATATGCACAAAACAGTTGTCCTTCTTTTACATGCTTGTTATTTGTCTTAGTTGACGACTAATTTTTAACCAGTACCACATAAAATCCTTTCAACTTGACCTCTCCAAATCATAAAATTGTATGGTAGCATTAAGCAATGTTTATGTAAAAGTTATAATTGACAGTTTAGTAATAAATATGGAACTGTTCCATATTTTCATGGAGATTCACAAAGAAATGAATGTGCTTATGTCTCCTGCAGTATTCTCTCTGTAACGATCCCCTGATAGAGCTGTCGAACCCAGGGGCGAGTGGGTCTCTGTTTTATGTCTCCAGCGATGATGAGTTCATCATTAAAACTGTCCAGCACAAGGAGGCAGAGTTTCTGCAAAAATTACTGCCCGGGTACTTTATGGTAAGCAAAAAAAGTCCTGTTTTTCTGTTAGTCAGCAATGCTTTTATACTATTTTACTCTTTTATTCTCTTTTAACGTGATCCACGTTATTCACTTTTTGTATAACAACGATCTCTCTTGCTCCGCGTCAATAGATTACAATTATTACAATTCAATGTACTTACTTTTTAAACCATCACTGGATTGCTAATATGTTAAAAACATACATATTTCCCATGGTTTTTTTTTTACTTGCCTGAAATTTTTTCAGCAAACTAAATACAGTAAGACCCCAACTTACGAACATTCAAGTTATGAATTTTCGCAGACATGAACAGATTGCGGTTCTACGAACATTGCGAACAAATCGTGGAAGTAGCTCACGTGTATTTTACAAAAATAGTCTCACTGCAGTGCACCAGATACCAATATTTACAATCATATCCAATATTTTCAGTGTGTAAGTGATTGTATAAAATGTCTAAAGTCCGGTATATTGTATGTGGGTGCATGTGGGGATGCGGGAGAAATGAGTCGGCCTCACCGGTTTCAATGAATCAGACATAGAAAATGTCTGTCCTGTATAGCTGTCCTGATGGGGAATAATCCTAATTTTGGAAAATCTTCAACGAGACAGTTTACAGTGAGACAAGATGGCATCCGTTCAAGAGCGCAGCAAACACCATGTAGGGTTGTCCTCCCCCCAACGTCTTCCGGGCTTTAGAGTCAGTGTGGCGGTACATGAATAGGCGTCTAAAACACACCAATAAGTGAATCAGTATGTAAGTGACAGGATATGCGATGATATTCATAAATAGTGAGGCTATTATGATTTTAATGATATTATGCCTATTTGAATTATGGATAAACATATTATTGACTAATTGTATGTGTTTTTTGTATGCATATTTGTATGCATTATTATTGATATAATAATTCACAAATTCACAAAAAAAATTTAAATGTATTTTCTCCCAGAACCTGAATCAAAACAAGCGCACACTGCTGCCGAAGTTCTATGGGCTCTACTGCATTCAGGCTGGAGGGAAGAACATCCGAATTGTAGTAATGAACAACCTGCTGCCACGCGCTGTTCCCATGCACCTCAAATACGACCTGAAAGGCTCCACGTACAAGCGTCGGGCCTCGCCTAAAGAGAGAATGAAGAGCGTTCCCACCTATAAAGACTTAGATTTCATGCAGGACCTGCCTGAAGGCCTACAACTGGAGACAGATCACTACAATGCGCTGTGCAAGACCATCCATCGAGACTGCCTGGTGAGAGAAAAGAGACGTGTTTAAAAGCCCTTGAATAGATTTGCCATTTTCTACATACACAAACTCACAGATGAAGAGGATTGGCTAGGATTAACAGGAGACAAACCATGTGGCTGTCAGTCCCACCCAGTGAGAGTGGCCACTTTCACTCCTTTGGCTTCTGTGAAATCAAGATTTATCCAAATATCGACTGGACTACTTGTATTATTAATGATGGTATTTTTTCCAAAAACTTTTTTTCAGCCTGTGAAAAATGGAGGAATTACTTGTAATTTCTAAATGGTCAATGCAATATTTTTCCATTTCGATTTGTATTTTAGTTGTATATTCACCAACTGGCACAAATTGTGTCCAGTTGGTGTGGCAAGTTTGCACAGAAATCTGTAAGTGTATGCGGTGGTACAGGCTTGAATCGGCAAGTATATGAGGAGAGGAGACTGAGAACAGACTCCTCCTGATGTAAATCACAGTGTTTCAAGCGTGTGATTTTTTTCAAAGCTGACACTGGACGCTGCAGCGTAGAGTATGTTTATTTGGAGTTTATTAGTTCATTCATTTATTTTGCATGAGGACAAGTCATGTAGTTTATGATCCATCATAAAATAATAATTGTTAATCTGGTACAGCTGTTAAGAGTATGGACCACCGTTTTTGAGTTATCATACCCATGTCCTTTTAAAGTGAAAATAGGTTAGTGTGTCCCCAGCATTACATAATTTGTGTCCAAATACTTATGGAATCAAATGAGCATCAGTAATCGGTTAATGAATAATTGGCTATAAAACCTAAGTAAATTAGAAACTCTTTAAAGGCTCACACATCTGGTCAATTGCTAGAGGATCTTTATTTTTGCATGCTATGTCTACTTTGTAGTTGCTACAAAGCTTCAAGATCATGGACTATAGTCTGCTGTTGGGGATTCACAATATGGACCTGGCTGGAGATGAGATGTCCGTGCCAGTGTCTGATCAGAAGAAGAATCAAGGCCAGAAACCTCTCTACTGCACGACCATGGAGGTGATCCAAGGCGAGGTCAAGGGCAAAGCTGCACCGCAGTGCAGCGAGAGGTTGGAAACAACTTTAATAGAAAACGCCTAATTATTAATAAAATTACAATTAAACATAATTGTAGATGGTAGATTAAGGCTCAGTTTGGCATCCCTGCTACTTCTAATGTAATACCGGTATGTCCTGGAGTTTTTCACGTCCTGCGTTATGGCATTGACTTGAATCTACTGAACCTTTTTTTTTGTGATCCATGATTGTATTCTGTGTGTTTGTCACTGAAGCACGGGAGGAATGCCGGCACATAGCTCGAAGGGGGAATGTTTACTTCTCTTTATTGGTATTATTGACGTCCTCCAGTCCTACAGGTACCAGGTTTTAGTCAGTTTTACATCCTTTATGCTATTGTTTAATCATGTCACATGTTGATCCTTTAATCCTTTTATATATATATATGTTTAGGTTTGTGAAAAAATTGGAGCATTCGTGGAAATCCTTTGTTCATGATGGGGTATGTAGTTTGTTTACGTCTATACAGTACAGTAATACTTACAGTGCATATTATTTAAAATAAATCAGTAAAATTTTCCCATAAAATAACTCTATATATACTACAGTAAATACATAATTACTGCAAACTGTATAGTAGGGATGGAAGTCACCAGTCACCTCCCGATATAATATTGTCATGATTCCTAGGTGCTGATCTGATTAAAACTCAGATTTTTTTTAATATTCCAATTCGATATTAAATTTTTCCAGATTTTGTTGCAATTTTGTTGCAATGTGGCCCGTTCCTTATAATGTTATTTTTCTCATTTAAAAAACAAGTACAGCATTAAAACAATAGAAACTCACTTCAAATACAAGAGTTTAATGTTTACCTTTAAGAAAAATTAAGAAAAAAAGCAAAATTTTAACTAAGCAGCATGTATCTTTCTCATTCACCATAATTATTGTTTCAAAACAAACTTTCCCAAATAATTCACTCCTAAAACACGGGATGAAAATGTGTAAATAGTTCAGAGTGCGCCACCTCTAGGATGATAAATGAACTGCGATGTTTTACCACCTTGAACAACTCCAAAGTTTTGAAACTTTGCATGACCGCTCAACCTGGCTGATCAACCGTTTCAGATCTATTATAAATGTAAAAATAGGTTTTCAAAAGTCAGTTTTGGAGTCAGTTTGACAATATGTGAATCACCACTCAAAAGAATCGGGGATTCATAACTGAATTTTTTTTTATTTCCCCAATCTTTTATTTCCCCAATCCCCAATTATTGTGATGCTTCCAAGTAGACTTTCAGGGAATGATGCTTTCCAAGATATGTAAATAGGGTCTGAATGAAATGAATGCAAAAATAAAATAAAATTATGTAGGGTTGTTTTTATTTCGACAGAAATTGAGCCATAATAATCTTTGGCATGACACTGAAGAATTGAACATTTTAGATTATTTTAACAAGCTCCTTAAAAGTGTAGATTTGTTGGACTTGTTATATTGAAAGTATTATTTAATTATTTTATCACAGGGTTGTTGAACTTCTGATCAGTCAGAAAGTGATGATTCATTTTCTACAACAGTAAAACTGGCTACGTCATACCATACGTATAAGGAATAACACACGATAGACTGTGCTAATATACAAAACCGTGCAGTTACTTTGCTTTTACCACAGAGAATCAACACCATTTATTTATTAATGATCACCATGTCACTTTTTAATGGTTAATAATTAAATTTAAAGTTTTTAAATGGCTTCAAGGGAATTAAGTTACCACATTTGCGTTGTAGCTGTGAGACCAACCAGCTTCTCATTTTCTCTTGCTCTTTCTCTCTTTTGTCATTTTACTGAAAAAAAAAAACAGCAAGCATATATTTTTTAAGTTATATATTTTCCCTTGTTTAACAAGCTCTTCAAGGATGTTTTCACACTCTGGTAGTGCAGGTCAAAGCATAAAATTATGCATTACTTTTAGTTTAGATAGTATAAAGTCCTGGTTTGCTTAGTGTTCACACTGGCATTTTCAACATCGGACCAAGTGGTGTCTTTACCAGCTGAAAACACATGAATTTATAAAATGTAGCATTATACATTGCATTACTGCTTCTGATTGCAAATAAAACAGTCACCAGTGTGTAATAAAATAATAATGTAAGTACATGGAATAATTTTTTTTATAGGAAATGCTTTCACATTTGTAGAACCTGTTTATATGACGACTTCTTCTTATTCTTCTATTAACATCATTATCATCATTATTATTGTTCCACTTCTCTACCTCAGGATACAGTGTCAGTACACAGGCCTGGCTTCTACGCAGACCGTTTCGAGAAGTTCATGTGCAATACTGTTTTCAGGAAATCGTCACGTAAGTCATGTCTTCAGATGTCCTCTATGGTTTTCAGTCATACAGTTTATTTTTATTGTTAAGTAGCAAGGTGACTGGAGTTGTTATTTTATTGTGAAATGCCTTGCTGAAATCTGACTAGCTGATGTTGAGCATGAGTTTGAAATAAGTTACAAATTAGCATTTTTGTGCACATCTGCGCAACCAACTTCTGTTTCAGTAAATTGGACACCTCTGTTGCGTGCAAGTGTCAGACTGTTCTTGATTTTTATTGAGGTTTGGATTTTGCTGAGTATATATAAAATTAAGAAAATGAATGAATGAATGAATGAATGAATATATGTTAAAATGAGTGGGGATTGATTTGTCTAAATCCACAGAATAAGCAGGAAAATAATTATGTTTTCCAACCACATTCCCCCACTCATCTCTTTCAATCACTCAGCTTTCAGCATCAGCAGTACACTAATCACTGGCCTGATCATCAGTCATCATCTGCTCTCACTGGTTCATGCATTAAGTTACACATTCCTCTGAAAGTGATCAGGGACTGGATTGAAAATGAGAGCCAAAAAAAGTCCTTAAGGAACCTTGGAAATTTGTTCCTCAAGACTACATTAGAAATACAAGGAAGTCTGGCTCTCGAGGGGGCTCAAGACTTTTGCACAGTACTGTACAATTCAGCAGTCTTTCATTGGGTTTGAAATACTGTAAATTACAAATTAGCATTAGTTGTAATACACCAAATTTGTCCTTAAGGTTAAGATGTACAGTATTGTGGCCTAGTGAAGGGGTCGGCAACCTTAAACACTAAAAGAGCCATTTGGACCCATTTTCCATAGAAAAGAAAACACCAGGATCCACAAAACCCTTTTGACATCTGCATATATAATTTTTTACCATTATGCTACTGTATGCATAAAGAAACTACAGTGTTGCATGTAATCAATGAACTGCTACAGAGAAAAATACATTTTATTTGCATGCAACAAAAAACATTTCTGAACCCTGAAAAAAAAAAAAAAGACTATAGGTTGAGGCTTACTTTCAAGTAAAATACTCTATTTCTATTATACTATTACTATTTCTATTTCGGTTTATTAATCCACACGCATGATTTATTAATCCACATGCTTTTTTTTAATTTATTTTTTGTACTACATGACCCTCAAAAAAATGGACCTGGAAAAAAGATTTATATATTTATTATCATTATTATGTTCGATGACATCATATACAACAATTAATATTAATTAATAATCATATTAATATGACACAATAATTGAAACTTTAATTGCATCAAGAAATCATTAATATTATATAGGCTAGTAATCTGTAAAAAAAAGAAATAAATTTCGGTACATCTTTAATCCATTATTATACAGTATGTCGCTGGCAACTTCACAAAGCCTTCTGACTGGTCGAGTTTTGTCGAGGGAGGTTCCCTTTACTGACATTAACTGCAAATGGCACAGGGAGTAGGGAGCACCCTATGAATTACACTTCAGTATGAAACGCAGCTTGGGACTCGAAAAGTTCAATAAATTACGTGCCGGTCACACATCAGCGGTTGTGATGCATATTTTGAGCGACAAAAAATAACACGTTTTATTTTAATATTACAGCAGGGCTGGCAAAATTTCAAAATTCCTGGTAGCACTTCGGGCAGGCACTCTTCAGTTTTTTGGTAGCCCAAAATAAATTTAAGTAGCCCAAATAAAATAGATTATTTTTAATGTATAATATTGTAAAGGAAACAAAACATCAATCAAAAAAATTACATAAATTACAACTTTATAAAAATTTAAATCAACTCAAATACTTAGTTCTAATTGAACAGACATTTCTATGAACTTGTAAGAACTGTGTAGAACATGAATTGGTATGTGTCCGATTCTGAATCTGAA
>JAQQZT010000021.1:12538651-12559861 GCA_030068275.1 Clarias platycephalus
TGTGTGTGCCCTGCGATGGATTGGCACCCTGTCCAGGGTGTACCCTGCCTCGTGCCCTAAGCCTCCTGGGATAGACTGCAGGTTCCTGTGACTTTGAATACAGGATAAAACGGTATAGAAGATGAGTGAGTGAGTGAAAATCAACATAATCTTAAAATTTAGAATTACATTTGAAAAAGCTAATGAACTAAAATTAAAAACATTTCAATTAAATACTCATTTATTTTTTAAAGCCACCTGGGAGCCACAGCAGCGGGATGAAAGAGCCACATGCGGCACCTCTCCTTGCGCTTCTTAGATCGACCTCCATTGTACTTTGCCTGTGACCTCAGAATTTAGTCCTGCTATGTAGATTGTAGAGCGCACAGTTTTCGAGGTTTGAGCCAAAATACAAACGTTTGCTCTATAGCGCTACTTTTAGTCCGATTAGCTCATCTCATTAGCTTGAGTAGCAGGAAAAGCTATTACCCATAAACCAAATAATCTTGTCTTTATGACTCATAGTTTGCTCTTTGATTTGTTTCAGAGAAGAATTAAAATGAGGAAAGTTATTGCTTGACAGCACTGTGCTTCGACCTCTAAAAAAAGGGAGTTCTTGTTTCTTTCTTCTCCCTAGTAAAAACATCCATTTCTAAGAAGACACGAGGAGTCATCTCAGGGCAACGCAAGGCAAACGCTACAGTGACTGGACAACAAACAACCGCGGAACAAACCTCACCGAACAAGGAGCTGACGAAGAGCGACAGTGTCGAATCTCCCACTTCAGAGACACCTGGAAGTCGAGGTAAGGGGTTTGAGGAGCTTCAGTGCAGCTGGGAGATTACAAGGAACTTTATGCACATTATGGGAATGCGCTACTCTGGTTCACACTTCAGCCTTCTACATGAAAGATTTAAAAACTTACATTTTTTTTTTTTTTTTTTTTTGTGCGTGTGTTTACAGAAAACGATCCTTTCCCTGACCTGATTGCGAGCCCTCTTGCAGGCGGCTCAGCTGACACGACACTCTCGAGGTATGTACGTTTTTTGGCATGCATTTTATTTTCCATAAAACAAATCTGTTCTCTGTGTAATCTGCCTTTTAATGTTTTTTTCAGAGAGGAATAGCAGAAGCTACATCTCTTTAAAAGGTAAGATTTAAACCACACACTTGCAAGGTTTACGTGCTCCTTAAACTCCTCTTCCTCCACTCTGTGTACATGTGACGTTCACATCAATAGGGCTGCAAAAATCTGTTTACTTTCTGTTAATAATCAAACGAATCCAACTGAGAGAGCTATCAAGAAATGGGATTATCGCACAGAATGTGCAACCCTTCCACAAGGTTTGACCCGAGATGCTTTTCTGCTCGCCACGGTTGTACAGAGTGGTTATTCGAGTTTCTTTACAGTTAATAGGAGTCCGCACCCTCACCTTTGATCGTTTTTCATCAAAAAGCATGTCCATGTCTTCACTCAGACATATTTAAGTACTTTGAGACTTTGGTTGATTTTAAACCTTGGCGTGTTTACTGCAATGCAAAATCCTGCATTGTGTGTATGAGGAGAAGAATGCTGCCTGGATTGCCTTGAAAAGCAAATATTAAAATTTGAAATCAAAACATCTCTTTAAAATTCATACACACTTCCATAAATTTTCTTTTCATTTTTTAAAGCTGCTTTGAGACAATGACCATTGTTAAAAGCTCTATGTGTGGTGTAATGTTGTAAACTAGTTACTAAATACTGTTATTATTTATTAAATTTTTGTATTGAAAAAAATTACTTTTAGGCTACAGGAAGATAAATTTGTGGAAAATGGAAGCGGAATACAGTTCATCTGGAAAGTATTCACAGCGCATCACTTTTTCCACATTTTATGTCATGTCACAGCCTTATTCTAAAATGGATTAAATAATTTTTTTTCCTCAGAATTCTACACACAACACCCCATAATGACAACATGAAAAAAGTTTACTTGAGATATTTGCACATTTATTACAAATAAAAAAATGGAGAAAACTCATGTACATAAGTATTCACAGCCTTTGCCATGAAGCTCAAAATTGAGCTCAGGCGCATTCCCCTGATCATCCTTGAGATGTTTCTGCAGCTTAATTGGAGTCCACCTGTGGTACATTCAGTTGATTAGACATGATTTGGAAAGGCACACACCTCTCTATATAAGGTCCCACAGTTGACAGTTCATGTCAGAGCACAAACCAAGCATGAAGTCAAAGGAATTGTCTGTAGACCTCCGAGACAGGATTGTCTGTAGACACAAATCTGGAGAAGGTTACAGAAAGATTTCTGCTGCTTTGAAGGTCCCAATGAGCACAGTGGCCTCCATCATCCGTAAGTGGAAGAAGTCACTCGAAACCACCAGGATGGCCGGCCATCTAAACTGAGCGATCGGGGGAGAAGGACCTTAGGCAGAGTGACCATCGGGTTCTGGCATGAACTGTCAACTGTGGGACCTTATATAGACAGAGAGGTGTGTGCCTTTCCAAATCATGTCCAATCTACTGAGTTTACCACAGAAAATGTGGAAGAAGTGATTTGAATACTTTCCAGATGCACTGTATCTCCCTGAAACGCCCATATTTTGTTACAGACTTTTTCCCCCCTTCCTCTTATACAATTTAAATTTTATAAAAATAAATGCACCCTTGTATGTTCTTTTGTGGAATATAGTTGCTTGTTAAAAAAAAAATTATATACCTAAAGAATGAAAAAAAGGGGGTTTTCACTTTATTAAAAATTATATATAATTGTGGACATAGTATGTTATCCCCAATAAACTGTAAATAAAAACAATAAAATATTTAAAAAGGTAATAGAGGTAATAGAGAGACCGAATGCCTTTGGGAATTGATCACGTGAAGTTAATCATTCAGATTTAAAAAAATGATATCATGCAAATTCTAAAAATAGTGAACATTCACATTTATTTGCATTTAAATTCAAAATGAAATGAAAAAGGCATTATTGTTTGTGTGTGCAATAGCACCACCAGCAGGCACCCACACTTTGGTCATTTTATTTTTGTTATGAGATTTGGATCAGATGAGATACCATGTTGTATATTTTACCGTTAAAAAGAAACTAAAAGAATAAATTCTAACCAATACAATAGGGTTCCAGCATGGCAGTGTTTGGACCATGAAATGTTGCCATGGGGAACAGATCTACAGGGCTTTACAGCATTCACTCTTTGCTTTGTGTGGTTGTTTTAATCTATTTATAAAATGCAATGAATGAAATGATAAAGATCTGCATTTCATGTGTTGTTTTTCTCCTTCTCAGGAACAGTGATGCACTGCTTTAAAGAAGACTGCCAAAGTTTTTTTTTTTTTTTTTTTGGGGGGGGATGGACATTAACAGACCAACATAGTTAAAGGAATGCAGCTTCTTCAGAGAGTACTTTACACTGCAGCAAAGCACACTCGAGCTGTACAAGCTGTTTTCTTTGGTTGACTTCTGTATCCAGGGTTGCTGCTTAAAAGACATTAACTAAATTAAAACATGTGTTAGCAATCTCAGACACCCTTGCCAAATATGGATTTTTTTTAATAGTTCTTAAAATGTATAGATCTTTTGTGTGTCAATACACTGCATGCAGAATTATAAAGATATTTTTGGTCGTTTGTTTATTATGGTGTACGTGGTGTAACGCTGAGCCATAAAGTTCCCGTTGCTAGGAAATCAAAGAGGGGAAATATGGCCTGCCGTGATTTAACAGTTTCACTATTTGATAGAGACTTTTTTAAGGTTTGTTTGTTTTTAAGTGGATATTGTAAGTTTTTAATTTTCAGAAACTGGCAACAGACTAGTTTTAACTATAAAAAAGGCAAGGTATGTGAAAAGATTTGCACCTCGCCACCTCCAGGGTCGAGCGTTCGATTCCTGCCTCAGGTCTGTGAGCGTGGAGTTTGCATGTTCTCCCCTTGTGCTTGGTGGGTTTCCTCTGGGTACTCCGGTTTCCTCCAACAGTCCAAAGACATGCAGATTAGGCTAATTGACTTTTCCAAATCCCTCATAGTGTGTGCGCGCTTCTGTGCCCTGCGATGTATGGGCACCTCGCCTAGGGCCGATAGTCTCCTGGGTTAGGCTTCAGGCTCCTGCAGCCCTTTAAAGGAGAAGTGAATAAGTGAGAATGAGTGAGAGCATTAAGACATAATTTATATTTTTAGCAATATTATATCATCATGTTCTCCAGACCTACAGCAGATTAACCAGAATTTATTAATCTTCTTAACCAGAGGACTCTTGAATTAGTTCTGCTAAATGGTTGCAGTATAGAAACTTTGTGACATACAAAATACTTTAACCTATCAGTATATTATTGCAAAGCCTGCCAGATAAAATGTACATGTTAACTAATCTCATTAATTATTATTCTCATTAACAGAGCTCACGCCTTTTACAACTATCACTTTTTTTTTCCTTTTCTTTTTACATTCTGCTTCAGCATTTTAAGATTTTAATTAAGGAAAGCAAAAGCTCTCTGGATATGTAAATTAAGAAAAAAAACAGTGTGTGACTTGGCATGTGTATACGGTTGGTCTAAAATTCGGTACAATGGGCCTCATTTATCAATCTGAATGTGAACAAATTTATTCCTTGTTTGTTCATTTGAGCATTTTCATAAAAATTGGGGTATTTGTGAAATTACAGCCTTGCTCATCAGTTACAAACATAGATATAATTTATACATATTTCCTCACACACTTCAAACTTATTTCCATTCATACTGGATTCTGTGAAGCTGCTTTGCTGCAATGACATCGTTAAAAACGCTATACAAATGAATTTTAACTGAATTGAATGGAAAATCCTGTAATTTGTGAAATCAAACTTGTTTTCCTGAGTGTATATAAACTTTGACTTGACCAACTTAATATCATTTAATTTGCATGGATTCCTACACTTTTATAATTGTTGAATTAAAATTATTTATTTATGTTAAATCATTTATCAGACACCCACACTGTCTAGAGGGACTTATAGAAGAGCTTTGAAGTGACGTCTTAATGCAAGTTCACAGGGTCAAGCCATATTAAGAGTACCATCAAGAACGTTTTGCGAGATCTGGATTTTTTATATTACTGCCAATAACAAATGCCTCACCTGATGGAAGACTTTAGTGCCTACTTACTGTTCACTTAGACGTAAGGGAAAATAACCCATACTTATATCTTTTAGCCCTTACCCTAAGCATTCATTTCATGCTTCTAGCTCTCTGTGCACTTAACCTTTTATGGAGTTTGTGGGTCACCTTATGTAAATGTTTCAGGGAACACGCTTTGCACTTTATGGTCGAGCAAACTTTAGTTTTGTATTCGAGACAATTCTAGTTGGTTTCAGCTTATGCAAATATGTAAACATATCTTTGCTGTAGGATTGATAAATGAGGTCTACTGATCTGATAAATTTGCAGTATCGATTTTGAGAGTACACCTCTTTGTTTCACCTTAGTGAATCTTGTGAAATGTTTATTAAAACGGTGCTGCCTGATTTTATATCACTTGTACCTTTTTGCAATTATCTTTAAAATACAATGTCAACGCTTTATTCTTGTTGTAGGTCTTGCTGGTATTTTGACAAAATTGTATTTTCAGTAGCCTTTCTTAGCCATTGTTGATGTTTTTTGCACAAACCAGCAAAAACAAAATGCTCTGAACAGTTTACATATGTTAATAGTGCCTTAAATATTGGTAATTGAGTGTTCATAAAGTTGTAATTCTCTAAATTAGGATTTATGAAAATTGAGAAAGAAAATGTTTTTTTTTGTTTGTTTTTTTAAATTAACATTACAACTCAAAAGTGAGCCAGGTTAGGATTCAAGCCTGAAAAAAATGACTGTTTATTTATCTTTATTTTATTTCTTGTAATTTCAAAAACTGTGTATAATAAGTGCTGCATGTGGGTTCATACAATACAGTTAAATATGTTGATGTGGTTTTGGACTTTGTACAAAAACAATGCAACTTTTTTTTGTTTGTTTTAAAGTGACTCCATTTAGTGCACTCGGCTAAGCTGAAATTGATGAAAAATAATGGGTTTATAGGCAAATGTAATAATTCTGTTTTTCAAAGTGACTTATATGGTCCTGTGCATATCTTTACATTGTGTTTGTATGTATTATATGGAACATTTTTTAAGGTGGCTGAAAAACTATGCTAAGACACTTTAGAGGGGGAAAAAAAACCCTGTATGTATAATCTGTCAACTTTCTGTAGCTCTGTGAAATGAGGGCAATTAAAGCAATCTGACAAAACAACCTATAAGTAGCCATGTCATGCTTACTGTGTATTTGTTTGTCTTTTGTTGTGAATTTAAAGAGTCAAGATGTTTTTATTCACAGAATTCCTGCTGATCATTCTTGCAATTTTATAGATAAAGTAAGATGTTTTGTTTCCTTTGACTTTTTACATTAACCTGAAGTCTCTCTCTCTCTCTCTCTCTCTCTCTCTCTCTCTCTCTCTCACACATCTGGAACCTATCCCAGGAGACTTGGGGCATGAGGCGTGGTTCACCCTGGACGGGGCACCAATCCATCGCAGGGCATAAAAACATACACGAACACTCATTCACACATGTACAATTTGGGAACTCCAATTAGCCTAATCTGCATGTCTTTGGACTGTGGGAGTAAACCGGAGTACCTGGAGGACACCCACCAATCACAGGGAGAACATGCTTTGAAGGTTTGTTAGAGAACATTATTGAACAAACAGTATTAACACAGCCATTGTCACACTTTTCAGATTTTTATTTGTGAATATTTTTGAAAATCATTATGGTAGGTTTCTCGCCTGCCGTGCAAAAGGCTCAGGCCCAGCCAGTGCCCAAAACCCCAGCCACAGGATGCAGTGCCTGGCCCAAGCTCAGATAAAATGGGAGGGTCGTGACAGGAAGGAAATCCAGTGTAAAGTCTGTGCTAAGTTGTTGTGCGGATTGGATGGTCCACTGTGGCGACTCCTAGACTGGAACAGCTGAAAGATTTTCAACATTCATCATTTTCCTTCCACTTCACAACTATGTGCCACTTTGTGTTGTCCATAACATAACATACCAATAAAATACAAGTACGTGACAAAATGTGGGAAACGTTCATGGGGTACGAATACTTTTGCAAGACACTGTAAAAAGGTGTCATTGTTAGCAAGTCGCTGTACACATGCTGCTGTAATACAGTGTGTCACCGATTGGGGGCGACAGCAAATAAACCGCTGAAACTGTCAGCCAATAGGATGCGTTGTTATGAAAAGCATGGTTTGGACCAATCAGAATCCGCGTTGTTCGTGAGTAGAAAGTTTCCAAGATGGTGCTCGAAAGCACTATGGTCTGGTAAGAAATAAAAAATATGCTTATACTTTTAAAATATTTAGGGTTTATATGAGCTGTTGAGATTTTCTTGGGGTTTTTGTGTTTAGAGATGCGGGTGGGATTTCGGCTTGGGGTGAAAGAGTCGGGAAATGTAATGGAATCGGGTAATAGCGGTGTTCTCCTGAGTCATTATGTCTCCCAGCTACCGGCTAAGCTAGCGTGTTAGCATGATGTTAGCCTTTAGAGGTTAAACCGGCGCTTTGTCAACAAACTGTACTTTCAAAAAACGATTTTACTAAAATGGATGAAGAGTATTTTTGTTGAAAAAAATATTAATATTAATGTGAAGGTGTTAACAGCAGTGACACTGTGAAGTTAGCTCTATAGCTGACATTAGGCTTAGCAACCGTACATTCCCATTATTTTCCTTCTGGTATGAATAATATTATTATTGTTATGGTGCTTATTCATTATTAAATAAATTCCTGTCATAATTGTAATAAAAATGGTATTATTATTATTATTACTGACACTCCACCAAGTTACCTATTGTTTCCTGTTGTTGTTGAAAATGAATGTTGAAACTTCCATCTGTACCTTCCTGTAATTTATTTCAACCTTGAAATCCTAAAAAAAAAAAACATGCCACTGTTTATCAAATACAAATTAATCTGATTTAAAGGTACAAGAGTGTCCTCTTTCTTTTTAGGACAAATAATATGTAAGTGATATAAAACATGTTTAAAATACATTATACAATACAGGATTGAGCACAAAGACCTGTTCCGGGTGGGGGGGGATTGGGGGGCAATTCTGGTTTTGGGTTTGTTTGGATGCGTCTCATGTCTGTCTTTGTTTTGGTTTTATTTGTATTGGTGCTACATGTCATAACAGTTCACATTCATAATTACTGACTTTTATCTATCTGACTAATGTAGATGAATTTGAACATATTGTTCACAAATATTGTTCAGATTGGATCTGAGTCACTTTCATGTGTTATCCCAGATTGGATACATATCTGATATGCGATTGAGGTGTCTGGCTTCCTTCCTTCCTCTGGATTCCAACAAATGCAGCGCTGTTTTTTTTTTTTTTGTTATTGTTTGTTTTTTTGCAAAAATTGCATCCATTGTTTGGACACAGATATGGTGGGTTTTAACTCCGATAACGTGAGCATAGAATTATCAATCTGCACATACGTGTTGTTTACTGCAGACAGGCGCGTCCACATTAGAGTCAGATAAAAGTCAATTGTAATTGAGTGTGAATCAATCTGGCTAAAAAATTCTAAATTGAGAAATGTTGCTATTAATGTGAATGTAGCCAAAGTGACTGAGATACTTTTTGACTTGTTGGCTTGCTCCATGATGAAATTCCTCCCGATTAGATTGGGCGTGTTTCTTTTTCTGTAGACTTCTGAATTAATTCTGCTGCTGCTGCCATCGTTAATAAAGATCAGTGCGTCTGTTTCTGAATCAGCCATTCAAGCCTAAGCCACAACACTACAGCTCGTATGCATCATGAACAGATTCTTTCTTTCTCCACACTACAATAGAAGTTTAACTTGGTACCAGACATTTTGTGGCTCATCTCTGTTTGTATTTCTGTTCAAATTTTCATTCTGATTCCTACTGGTGATCAGTGGTTTGCATCCTATGGTATGTTCTCTGTTTCTGCTCTCTGAGCCATATTTGAATGCTGGTTGAGACCCCTTCACTCCTTCACAGCTCTTATAGTGTTTGTCATCAAGAGCTGATATTTTCCTCGGCTAACCCACTGTCCGATTGTTCCTACACCAGTGGGTTCTTAATTTTTCCTGATCGTCCATATTGCTGTACTTGCTGTGATTAATGCTTGTGTAGTGCTTCTGATTGATTTTTCTCAGTTTGCAAGATAGCACATGGACAGCTCTCTGGTCTTCATGCTGGTCTAAAAATATCTGTAAATAAAATCTAAAAGTCTAATTCATCAGCTCATATTTATATTTTCAGCTCAAATCCAAAGGTCTTCATATTATAGCAACAAAAAAAAAATTATGAACTGACCTTGCTGTTCCAGTACTCGAGGAGGGGTCTGTTTTGTTATAGGAAGGGTCTGCAGCTCTGTTTCGTGCTCTCATTTTACAGTGAAATCAGAAACCTTTTATTCCTCACAAAAACCTTCATCTCATGTAGGTTCCCGAGGACCTTTTATTGTTCAGTGAATGTTGTATTAAAAACATGTTATTTTGGTTTCTCGATCTGCCATGGAAACTGATATTGTGATTTAAGAGTTCTTTTATCAACAGTTTTAATTGTTTCAATTATTAATATGGTCACATGGTTATGAAGATTGTGAAAAGAACCGAGATTGGTCTTCTCACTTGGATCGGTTGTCTATTAAATAAATAGGCAATTGTTTTAAATGTTTAATTGACGGTGGCATCATGATCTTCATCTTATTCTATTAGGACATGCGTTTTTATGGGTTTTGTAATGAAAATCGGTACAGGCTGAGACCCCGTGAATTGTGCTTTTGGAAAAGATTGGCATTTCAGTTGCTGCTTGGCAATAATCTGCAATGGGAAGAATGGTGACGGTGCTTTTATTTTAAGTCAAAAGGCCATGTAGATTAAACCACATGAAATATATAATCACAAACCTGATCAAAGTGTGTAAAACACCCTAGCAACCACCAGGCAGCCAAGTGGGATAGTGTAGCATCACCCTAATATCGAAGTTGAACAGGGATGTAGGGGGGGACATTTCAGTTATAACTTCTTTTTTGTGGTGATTCATGAAAATAGATTTTTTTTAAATTTAATTTAATTAATTTTTTTACATTTACAATAGAAACACACCGATCTGTGACCAGAATCAGCCTCAAACATAACAGATTCTGTGCCGATTGCACAAGCTTCCAAGTCATGCAACAGAAAAAACATTTTTATGGTGCTGCATTATCAAAATCCACATGGCATTAAAAAGGCTCAGATCGGCCTGTTTCTCCAAAATCTGCAAGCAAATTAGTTGAGTTTCAAACGCTGAATAAAAATGTAGCTTTTTGTTTAATTTAAATTCAACTTAACTTTTAAACTCTTGTATTTGAAGTTAGTTTGTATTGTTTAAATGCTGCGCTTGATTGTTATGAGGAAACTAATGTTATTAGGAATGGGCTATGTTTAATTACTCATGTTCAATTCAGCGATGAAACAGATTATTATAGCTAAAGTATAAAACTGGAGTTATAATAGAAAAATGTATATGGAAGCAGGATATTTATAAAAATCATTGTGTTTATAGAATCACAATATTGAATCTGCATCTAGGTATCGAGATAATATTGTATTAGGTGATCATTGGTGATTCCCATCCCTATTGAATAGCATAGCAACCACCTAACAACCATGAGAGATTATGAAGCACCCCTTAGAACCTAATTGGGACAGTTTAACAAACACAACACATTATAGCAACATATATAGCAACATTATAGCAACAGCAACATATTATAAATCATTTTGAATATCATAGCAACCACCTAACACCCTAGCAACCAAAAAGGGTTAGAAGAGAAGGGCCCTAGCAACAAACTAAGTTTGCATAATAATCTTTTAATAAATTTTTTGATATGACTTAATCGGGTAATTTAACATAACATAATTTAACCATTTTTGCTGTTTACCTGTTACACACTTGTATTAACAATTTAATGTCAATGACAAACGTAAAGAAATGTAAACACTGCTGAAGATTGATCTCAGACCCTAAAGTGTGTTTTATATAATGTATGTTTTTTTTTTTTTTTTTGCTTTGTCAGTTTAACATGTACCTCTATGGCCTAAGCAATGCACATAATCTTTTATACTAATACTTTTTTTTTTCTTTACAGTGTAGACAACAGTGAGTACATGAGGAATGGTGACTTCCTGCCCACCCGACTACAGGCACAGCAGGACGCTGTCAATATCGTTTGTCACTCAAAGACACGCAGCAATCCCGAAAACAATGTTGGACTCATCACTATGGCCAAGTGAGTACGCAAAGAGTCTGGTGGTGATTTGTATTTTAAAATGTATGGTGGTGATTTGTATTTTAAAATGAAAGACGAAATGTGAAACTGGCGTTCAGATTTAGTTAGTAACATGCTAGACAGCTAACTCGGATGAGCGATGTGTATTTTCTTTTAAAAACAGAGTGCCGTGTAGTTACTGTTTTAGATTTAACAAATATATTTGTATGCATGTTGATTAATCTGAAACTAATAATTTGCATATTCGGATTAACTAATTTAATATATGTCTATTGTTTAAAAAAACAGTTTTTGCCAGTATGTGCTACATACTGTAAACGTGTAAAACAAATTACCTGCTGCACTGTCTATTTCTCAGTCTCTTTCCTGTTAATCGACCTGCTCGCTCCATTCATCACCCTGACAGCGACGTGTGTTTGGGGCAAAGGGAGACAGTCCTGCGGATTACACATGAACCCATATTTTGTCATAATTTGTGTCACATCTTCTTCTGTACTTATTCATAGTTTTTGCCAGTATGTGCTCCATACTGTAAACATGTAAAACAAATTACCACCTGCATACCTACAGTTGTGTACAAAATAATAGCAGTCCAACATTAGTAACTAGATCAATTGTTTTAGGGAGAAATTATATTTCTTCATGGTAAATATTTTATTTATAAAACCAACAGACCCAACAGTCATGGCTTACATGCACCTGATTCTATGTAATTGAATCATTCATTGAAATGGGGCATGTTTAAAATAATAGCAGTGGGGAGTTCAATTAGGGAGGTAAAGTATTCTTTAAAAAACGAGTGTCAAACAAGTTCCCCTTATTTAATGATAAATGCAGAAAAGGTTGTCCTGTGCATTTCTCTCTGAAAATCAGAGTAAAATGGGTCGTTCCAGCGTACTTTGATTCAAAAGTTGATTAGAGATGGGAAAACATACAAAGAAGTGCAGAAAATGATAGGCTGCTCTGCTAAAATTATATCAAATGCTTTAAAATGGAGACCAAAACTAGAAAGACATGGAAGAAAACGGGAAACTACCATTCGAATGAATGACTCAGCCAATGATCAGTTCCAACATGATCAAAGACCATCTAAAGTTACCTTTGAGTACAGTCAAAGGTAACTTTACTACTATCTACTATCACTTTTAAAAGACGGCTATTTGAAGCATTGTGCTATCAGCAAGAAGTTCCATTGTTGAAAAAAAGACATGTGCTGAAGAGGTTACAGTTCGCCAAAGAACACATTGACTGGCCTAAAGAGAAACAGGGCAATATTTTGTGGACTGATGTAAGCAAGATTGTTCTTTTTGGGTCTAAAGGCCGCAGAAATGCAAAGGAATTGTGGTTTTGGTTATACAACTAAATATTAGTTCAGAGATGCACAAGGATGATTAAACTTCAAGCATTTTTGTTTAAACAGTACAGTAAATTCATCACTTTGTAAAGATGAATGATGACACTGCTTTTTTCTTTTTTTTTTTTACAAACAAATTTTTGTTTTTCTTTACTTACATTTAACTAATAATACATTTAGCACATTTTCCTTCATGTTGTGATTCAGAATAGAATGTGCAGGGTGTCCAACGCGTTTGTGTGATTTAACTTAAAAGTTATATGGATATGGAGCTTTACTCACTTTTTTCAACACACTGCTATTATTTATTATTATTTGAACACAACTGTATATTTAGGTTTTTATTTTGTAAGAAAGAAAGGTATTTGTTTGTCTCCTGGGATAGGCTCAAGCTAATGCAGTATAAATAATGCGCAAGTGTTCAACAAGCACATACTAGTGTGATGGTCAGGTGTCGGACATAAAGTGTGCACTGTATTGTGAACATGCTCTCACTGCACAACATGGCGGAAAATTCAATCTGACTTGTGGGAGCTCAGTGAAACAGGTAGTAAATATTGTTTCTTTTTACACGCTGTGAGATTGAGATACACATGCGTGGCAAAAACATACAGTGTAAGTGTAAACATGTCTGAATTAAGGTACTCTAATAACATCCGGTGCGTTTCTCTGATTGAATTAGAATTTGCATGACAAGCTGTATGTATACTTTATCACTTTAGTTAAAACACCATTGAGTGTAGCTGTAAGTGTGTAACATGGTGGTGTCTAATTTGTGCAGTAACTGTGAGGTCCTGACTACTCTAACGCCAGACACCGGGCGCATCCTCTCCAAACTGCACGCCGTTCAACCCCGCGGCAAGATCAGCTTTTGTACTGGCATCAGAGTAGCCCATGTGAGTCAGTCTCTATTGTTCAGTGCACTAACTTCCACACATGCATGCTGTTCACATGAGCTGTGTCGTGGCGCTGGATTAATGTTTGTTTGTCTGTACAGTTGGCACTGAAGCACAGACAGGGGAAGAACCACAAGATGAGGATCATCGCTTTTGTCGGCAGCCCGGTGGAAGACAATGAGAAAGATGTAAGATTGCTGTGTGTCTCATGACTTGGATTCGATGCATCATTGAAACCGTCCAATTTAAATCAAAACGTTTTCTCTTTAACAGTTGGTGAAACTTGCAAAGCGTCTGAAGAAAGAGAAGGTCAATGTGGATGTCATTAATTTCGGAGAGGAGGTAACTGGTGCTTTGGATTTAATGATCTACATGTTATGTACAATAAAAAGGCCAGTATAACCCCATTTATTACAGATGTGTTACACATGTTTCCTGTTTCATTGTGTCCGCCTTGTTCTTGTTTATCCTGTAGGAGGTGAATACCGAGAAGTTGACCGCATTCGTAAACACTCTGAATGGAAAGGAAGGAACAGGCTCTCATCTTGTCACAGTGCCTCCTGGCCCCAGCCTGGCAGATGCTCTGCTTTCCTCTCCTATCCTGGCGGGCGAGGGTGGCACCATGATGGGTCTGGGAGCCAGCGACTTTGAGTTCGGAGTGGATCCCAGCGCTGACCCAGAGCTTGCCCTGGTAAGATGGCAGTAAAGGATTTGGAGGCTCTTTTTGTCCAATTTCATCTACTGTGTGTCAAAAGTGTAGCTAGAAGACACTTGATTTATTTGTTTGTTTATTTATTTCTTTATTTATTTTCGGCCTTGTTTCCTTTCCTACTTCATTTCCTCACATCTTAGCCCTCCTCAGTGAAAGGATGCAAGCACAGAAAGATTTGTCATTTATTCAATAATTATTCTCTCAAACTAATTCACATTAATTTGTACATTCCTGTTAAAGGATGCTTCTAGTGAAACAGCCAACATCATCGTCATCAGCTCTCGAATTTTAAGGCAAACTTTATTTACCATGCACGCTGATAACACTAACTTAAACTGACTTACTAACTAACACTAACTTACTGAAATTTAGCGTGGAGAACATACACAGATTGAGTGGAATGATACAAACAACAAAAGTTGCATTTTGCCATGTCATTGTTATAAATATGAGAACTCTTAGGAAAAACACTCAACCAATCATATTTTTTTAATTCAAGTTCTCATGTGTGGAATGTCAGTGGCATTTTGCCTATAGCAAGTGAAAAGCACAAAGTCTTCTGCAACATCTGTCACAAACACTAGCTACCTTTACATTGACAATATTTCTTCAATCAGTTTGAAATAATTCCGATTAGAGATTCCAAATTCGAGTGTTTATGCAGACGCAGATGCAATAGGATGAGTTTACATGCTCAAAACATTTAATCAGAATATAACGCTTTTTAATAAGTGGTTCTGGCTGATCTGAAGTGTTTAATCTGCTTGAAATATATCGTGGATTTTATTTTATTTATTTTTTCCCCTCACCAACTTTGAGGTTAGTTTATACTTCCTTATCTTTTCCGATAAATCCTGCCTATCATCTATGTGTTGATTGGTTACAAGATTTGAATCTTTCAATTTTAATGTCCCTTCCTCAGCCAGAGACCCACTGGATTAAAGTAGAGACATTTGCTCTTGAATTTCCCGACTGGGAATGAAAGCAAAATTTCCTTCCTGGAAACTTGACACGTTATGTAATGTTGCCCCTATGTGTGCAGAAAGAATATATTTATTCCAACTGAAAAAAAGAGAAATGATCATATAAAGTGTTTACATGGCTTATATTTACATATGTAACAGATTATCAAATAATAATAATACAATTAAAAAAAAAGATTATTAGTGTAACGCATCTCAGTACGTGTATTTTTACCATATCGGTGATTATACTGACTAAATTTAAAAAGTATGTGGAGCGTCTGCCAAACAAGTTGCTGTGCAAGTTGTTTGTGTCTAAACAATGATAAGACTTTGCTAATCCCAGTGTTGCAGCAACAGATGAGGGATAATAGAGAACATAAAACTTAAAAGAAATCTTAGCAGCAGAAGGATGTTTAAACATGAATTTAAAAAATACACCTGAGCAAAAAACTGTCCATCTAAAAGTAACATACTTTGTTACTCTAATCAAAATACCCCCAGGGGTGCCTGAGAGGGGGGAGGATGAGCATCCCAAACTGATGGACACATTGGTAACAGACTCAGGCAATGGACAAACGACAATGAGCAAACAGTATACATGTGGTAAAGTCTGTAAGAACATCCATGGCTTAAAAATCCACCAAACGAAGATGAAGTGTTTGTTGGGAGCAGGAGCAACACAACACACAGGTGTTCAACCTAGTGAGACGCAGGAGAAGCCTGGCCTGGAGTCACCCCACAGTGCCCAGAACCTCCAAATACTGTCGACTAATCCCTTAAACATCAAGTCAAATCGGAGGCGGATTAAATGGCCTGCAGCCACCATGACGTCACTGTGGAAGCAGTTTGATGATGATGTTGACCAAATGCTGGAGGTAACAACAAAGGGAGAGGCTGACCGGAAACGTCAAGTTATGACTACAATCATTGTCAGCATTGCAGCTGAACGGTTTGGTGAGGAGGAGAAGCGAAGCTCCGGGACTGTGCACCTACCTTACAAAGAACAAATACATTGACACATCAGTGCAGAAGGGCGGCATTTCAGTTGTGCCTGGCTGTGTGACCTGGAAAGAGATCTGGAAAGCCGAGCCTCACCGCATTAAATTTCTTATTCAAGCAGTGTATGTTGTGTTTCCAAGTCCATCTAATCTACACACATGGGGCATAGCAGGAACACCTGCATGCCCATTGTGTTCCAAGAGAGGCACCCTAGAGCACATCCTCAGCTGCTGCAGCACGGCACTTGGAGAAGGGCGATACCGGTGGAGACATGACCAAGTCCTGAAGTTATCAGCACGGGACTGGTGTGGGCAAAGCAGTTTCGTCCCTCCAAGAAAACAATCGCCTTTGTTAGAGCTGCGGAGCAGGTAGCCTCAGTCAAAAGAACTCCGGCTGGGATTCTGACCTCAGCTAGAGATTGGCAGCTTTTGGTGGATCTTGAACGACAGCTTAAGTTCCCCAGCCACATTGCTGTCACCACACTTCGACCAGACAAGGTACTTGTGTCTGAGGCTACAAAGCAAGTTGTGCTGTTGGAGCTTACAGTCCCATGGGAAGACGCTTGGATGAAGCCTTTGAGAGGAAGCTATCCAGGTACGCGGGACTGGTCAGTGACTGTCAGCAGGCTGGGTGGAGAGCAAGGTGCCTTCCAGTGGAGGTTGGATGCAGAGGTTTTGCGGCCCGTTCCTTAGCCCGAGCCCTAAATAGTTTAGGCATCATTGGAGAGTGAAAGAGGAGTTCTATCCGCAGTACCACCGAAGCGGCAGAGAGGGCCTCAAGATGGCTGTGGCTTAAGAGAGGCCAACCATCGAGTCGTGGTAGCTAGTTAGCCATCTGGACACAAACTGGGGTCTGATCAACCCCGGCTGGGTCACATGGTTGAGGATGTATGATGTTGAAAGACCCGAAACACCCAATGATTCCAGGAACATTACTGAAGATGCATCAGCAGATGTATTTACATAATCAGATAAACTGAATAGATTTTGGAATCGATCTAGACAGAATGTTCATGGCAAGTGTCTGTGTACAAATCGCATGTATGTCTTCTGTCCGTCTCTGTTAGGCTCTGCGTGTCTCCATGGAGGAACAGAGGCAGCGGCAGGAGGAGGAGGCTCGGAGAGCAGCTGCCCAATCAGCTGCCGAAGCAGGAATTACCTCTCCTACTGCTGACGGTAAGGGTACATTGTGAAAGTCCACACCTTGGACTTGGGTGATGTTTGTGTAGTGTTTTAGTGAGTCTTATATTAATACCATTAGTTCTGTGATATTTAGTAAATTAGTATCTTGTTCTGTTTGACATTAACACGATATTGTATTAAAAAGCACATTGTTTCCAGGCCATACCAGGCTGCATTTTTTTTATTTATTGTATAAGAATGAATGCTTTGCATATGATCTTTTTTTTTTTTTTTTTTTTTCCAGAATCTGAGGAAGCTCTTCTGAAGATGTCTGTGTCTCAGCCTGAGACAGTTGTGACATCACTGCCAGACTTCAGCAGCATGACCGAGGATGAGCAGATTGCCTATGCCATGCAGATGTCCCTGGCAGGAGGAGGTTCGTTGGCTTGGTTTTATGGACATAATCTGATGTTTCTATCGAGTCAGCTAATAAAATCGAGACTTATCTGAATCACCAGTGCTTAAATGAGCCAGCCAGCTATTTTATATTGATACTAAGGAAAAGGTGACCGTGACTTAATACATGTCCTGTACTTTTGCTACTTAAGTAATTTTGAAGGCGATTATTTCTGTACTTATACTCAGGTACTTAAGCAAAGGAAGGATTTCTACTTTTTACTTGAGTAATATTTGCCCTGGTGAATCTCTCCTTTTTGCGTACTTTGCCAATGTCTGATAATAAGAAAAAACTGTAGAAACAGCAACATCTCAGATAAATCATAAGAGTGGAAAAAAAGGACTGTATAATATGATAAAAAGGAACCCAACTGCTTATTATAGCTCTATGTGCTCTAGGTTGCAGAAGAGAACCATATTTAAAACTTTTATAGATTTTAAGGGCAAAAACTGAAACTACTTCTGTTGAAATTATGGAATATTCTGAAGTAACGTTGGCCAAATGTTATAAAAATTATTGTATTTATAAGTATTTGGACAAGAACACACTTGGTATTTTTTGTCTCTATACACCACCACAATGGTTTGTCAGTCTGTGATTGAAATATAGACTGACATCTATGATACAGTCTAACAGACTGATCAAACTTCTAAGCACTTTGCGTCTGCCAAATGCCTAAATGTCTGATTCTCTGTTCACACTTTACTGCACCAAGCAGTGCTTGAAATCTAATTCACACACTTCCCACAATGTGGCTGCTCTGTCTGCACCAAATAACGGAAATTACTAATATAAAGGTGGTAATTGAATTATTGGCATATTCTATATTGATTTCCTAGTGGAATGAGTGCTGGTCATACATTAAAAGATGGACTTGATGCAGTTTGTAAATGCTAGACCTGGTCCTGTTCTGAAAAAAAATGCAATGTACTTTTTTTTTTTTTTTTTTTTTTTTAAGTATAATGCTCAAGTTTGTGAAGCCTCATGATGCATTATATAATCAATGCATTAGGTTGGCAGCTATACGGTGCTGCCAAGGATACTACTGATCAAATTAAATAACATGAACAGGAAAGCTTTATAAAAAATTTTTTTTAAAAGCAAGTGGTTCAGCATAGTTCTAACTTCTGTCTCTAATACAGCATGCTTAATTAGATTTCTGTTTGTTTTACAGAATTTGGTGAATCGATGGACACGGGAGCTCCGATGGACACAGCCGAATCGGCAAAGGTAAAGCCACCCAAGTCCTACAGTACACAAGATGGCTGTAGTCATTTAAAAGGCTATGAGTGTGTGTGGCGCAGTATCAGTGTAAGGTGATACCTGATGTCTGCAGCAGAATAGAATAGGGTTATTTACTTTTCAAAAGTTTTAAATGTTCTTTTTTCCCCCCAGATACAAATGGCTTTAACTCTAGAAAATGGAACAGAACCAGACCTAAATCACTTGACCTTTTTTTTCTTCGGGGGTTACTGAAGTCAGTAGTCAATCAGAATCGGTCCAGAACATTGGTTGCATGCAGCATCAGCTCTGATCCATTTCACACAAAAAAGACAATGTTTTTAATCTTTTTTTTTTATTCAGTGTCGCATGCACGAGCGTCGCAAAGTCAAAGGCTGCCAATTTGAGGGTTTGCTGTAATTTACACTTTCAAATATCTTTGTCTGAGGATACAGACTTTTGGTCTATAACCTATATAAACAATATCGTATAGTAGTTTTCTAGATTAATATTTGTAAGTTTAAAGAAATACTGTGTGATTTAAGACACCAGTCAAGCTTGGCAGTTATATAATTTCATACTGCTGCTCTAAGAGAGGTGTGAGAGAATTGTTTGTGGGTAATTCCGGAAAACAGTTTTGACATGGAAACGTGTGTTGTTTTTGTGTCTAATGTGGAACGCTCTGGTGGAGAGGTAGTCAGATTGTGGGAAAACTATTGCAGAAGGGTGAGATGAAAAATAGTCATTTAAATATTATTAGTAGTAGTATTAGAATCATGTATGGCAAGCTTCACACATGTTTGCATAGGAACTCTGCTGGATCTACTTCAAAAATAAATTCACATCCAAAATAAAAGGACAAATTTCCTCAGTTGAAGATATCTAGTTTCCTGATGCTTCTTGAAGCCCTGTCCCCTTTCACTGTCTTGCACTAATAATATAATGTTTGTGTCTCATGAACATGAAAGATGGAATGATGTGGCTCTTTCACTTTGCGTCAAAGAAAATGACGGATGGTTTGAGTTCACCAAATTGGGTTGAGTTTGGCCAAATATGGCAGCAAATGGTGTTTATTATTCAATCTTTTTAATGAAAAAAATTAATAGGTCTCTGGCGAAGTGATGGATTTAACACTTAGGTTTAATATTGTGATAATAGGACAGAAGAGATTTAAAATCTACTCTGCATTAATCAGCGCTCAGACACGTTCAAACTGGAGGGAAAATATCTGCAGGCTAGTATGACAAAAGTATGTGGACACCACGCTTGTATGGGTCCCGAATCCCAAGCTTTCCGCCCATGAGTTGGAATCCCACAATTGTATAAAATTTCTTTGTATAATGCTGTAGTGTTTCAACTTCCCTTGACTGGATCTAAACCATTGAAGACATGGTGTGAGTGGAGGATATCTAGTTTCCTGCACAGAGCTTTGGCCTCAGACTTCACTAATGCTGTTGTGGCTGAATTCTATTTTATTTATACAGTACGTCTCCGACTAACGAACAAGGTCCATTCTGGGATCACATTTATAAGTTGGATTCATTCGTACGTCTTACAAAGTGGGTCTTATTCACCTTTGACACAAATATACAGGTTTGGTGTTTTGGTTCCGCATTATACTATCGAGAGACCTGCGCCTCCAAATTGCAAGTGGAATCCCGGTCATGCAGCGGGATCAGCTGACCTTGTTTAACGGGAACCCAGAAAGACGGCGGGGGAGGTGCAACTGCATAATGTTTATTGGGTGCTTGAATGGACGGCATTTTGTCTCAGAGCTGTATTGAACTGTGAACTGTCTTATTGAGAATTTTCCATTCATATCGGCGGACATTCGTAACTCGAATGTTAATAACTCGGAGTTACTGTATAGCAGTTTAACCATGGTCAGCGTCACAAATTTCAGAATTTTAAAGAAAATTAGGAAAATTACTATGAAATGTGAGAATATGTATACAGTACATCAAAATGATCAGTTTGTCCCTAATGAGCAAGCTAAATGAGATCCAAATCCCCACAGCTACACTCATAAATCCAGAAGAGTGGAACTGTTCAAGGTGAATAAAATTTCGTATTAGTGCAAACAGGAGTGGGATCTAGCAAGCACACATCTAGTTGTTAGTCAAGTGTCCACATACATTTGGCCATAGAGTCTCAAGTTTATA
>JAQQZT010000021.1:12637168-12662210 GCA_030068275.1 Clarias platycephalus
TAGGAACCAGGTGTCGGGTGCTTCTGTCCGAAGCCAGGACTTCAGCAATGGCCTTCTGTTGTTCCAGCACCCTTGCAGCCATTTTCTGGCGTGAACCCCAGTGACAAGCTGGGTGGGTGGGTGACTCTGTGACAAGCTGATGTTTGGGGAGATTACATTTTTCCTGAGCTGCTACTAGGTCTCTCTTTTTCTTCCACGAATAAGAAAATGCTGCAACCACTCTCTTACACACACTAACAGCCCTTTCAACTCTTTTGTCCTTCCCTGCTGCCACTGAAAAAAAATTAAAGAAAGATGTCAGTGTATAAGCAACTTAAATATACACACTGTAATACATGCACAAAATACAAAGAAATCTAATTTTGGGGGTGGGGGGAATAAATATGAAAGAGTAAAACAAGAGTAACACAAAAAGATAAAAATTACAGCTTAATGATTAAAATCCTGCAAAGAGTGCAAGAATAATTGTCTATTTGTTTTAACTGTGTATTTCTAGTTAATTTTGTATTCATATTAGTGTTCATACAAACGCATCCATGATTATGCAACTATTAATTAACAACTCTACCCACCTATAGCTGAGTGTAAGCGGTGGCCAAAACACTGCAACCGAGTCCAGTTGTTGAGTGAAGCGGCTCTCACTAAATTCGCCCCGCTGTCGGTCGTGATGCACATTTCTTTGGCAATGTAGAACGCGATCGCGTGGGTTATATCATTGTATCGCTTGGAGGATTTTTCATAAGGCATTGTTGCCGAGTACCTCTCCATCGTTGACTGCTTCTGGGCTGTATTTTGAGCTGAGGTAGAGGGATGACATGCTTCATATTCAAAAGGGTGGAAGTGGTTAAGATGATGAAATAAATGACTTGTGTTTCCATACTTGGCCGGGACGGGTTTTTTGCAGAGCTTACACACAACATTGTTCTGTTGTTGGTCAGAAGAAAAGAAACCAAAAAACTGCCACACTGGCGAGCTGATACGTCCTTTTTTGTTTACAATCCCCTCACTGCTGCTAGGCACGGCACTCATTTTCGCGTGTTATTCTACCCCGAGGTGGCGATGACGCAACCCAACCCGAGAGCAACGCAGCGTGGCTGCGTAAGCTTATTGGCTGTTTGCTCGTCACTCGTAGCACGCTCATTCATTGGTACATCTGATAGACTGTTGAGATTCATACAAGGCACATGCTCAGCTAGCCACATTTTAGAAAACCACAGCGCTTCATACCGAATATTTTTTGTTTATCGTTATCGACGATGGTGTGCCGTCAATAAATACCGATACAGTTTTATCACCCAGCCCTACGTTACACTTCATTAAATTTGTGTGTATCATGTGATATCGGTACTGAGCATCACATTGTAAACAAACACAAATTCTGATGACACACGGTTTGTTAATCCAGGTAGCTTTTCATTTCTTTATCATGTGGCGATCAAATCTAAGTGTTTTTTTTTTGTTTTGTTTTGCTTTTTTTCTTTCTTAAATATCGATCAGATGACTTGCATGAGATCCTGAAGAGGTTGCGAGGGAAAAGTTTGGTGTTCTCCTGCACAGCCTGCAGTAAAAACTTCCCCAGTGGCTGGCAGGAGGTGGTGCAGAGTGCACTGCGCAGTGGATTAGAGGAGATCATGATGGGTTTGATGAGCTCCCTGACCACGTGTCACCTCCAGAAATGCTCAGAGGTAAGTTTAATACATTTCTATTTCTTTAACACTTTCTTTTTTTTCTTCTTCTTTTATGTTTTTTTTTTTGTTGTTGTTGTTGTCTTTAGTAGCTTAAGACGTTATTTTCCAAAGTACAGGTAGTCGCCAACTTACAAACATTCGAGCTATGAATTTACGCAGAAACTGAACGCACCGCAGTTCTACAGACATTCGTAGATGTGAACAAATTGCAGAAGTAGCTCATGTGTATTGTATAAAAAATATAGACACTGCAGTGCACCAGATACCAATATTTACAATTATATGCAACATTTTCAGTATGTATGCGGATGTATAAAATGTGTAAATCTCGGTATATTGTGTGGGGATGCGGGAGATATGAGTCGGCTTCACCGGTTTTAATGAATCAATCCGGGAGCACGATGATAGAAAATGTCTGTCCTGTAAAGATGTCCTTATCCTGGTGAATAATCCTAATTTTCAGACTGAGTTCACAGTCCAATACAGTGGAAAACAGCTCTGAGACAAAATGGCGTCCGGGATTCTCCTCGCGATTTAAAGGCACAGAGACAATATTTGACATGAGTGATTAATTTCCCGAGGCACGGCTAGTTATTGGCCACATGATGGCAGTGTGGGGAAGAGGGACAGAGATTTAGTCAAGTGGACTGGTATACTTTACAGTGTAGATGCGTGTCAAAGACGTACAAGACTCACTTTGTTCGACTTAAGAACTAATCCGACTTATGAACGGAGATCGCTCGTAAGTCGGGGACTACCTGTAGAGGCTACAGATTTATTTATAAAATTGCAAAAAGAACGCACAATCCCCCATCATGTTATATTCTGAAATGTTGCTGTGAATTGCCGGCTTTGTATTTTTGCTCAACCGGCTTCTGTTATGTCTCTCATATGTCTGAAATCATATGCACTATGTTTGATCATTATTACATGCTAACTCTTTATTGGTGTCCCTCCTGCCGTTAGTGTGGCCTCCTTTGTCCTTCAGCTATATCTAAAGGTCTGTTTTGTGTGCCAGAGTTCTTGATTTGAGATCCATGATGACGGTGGTAGGTTTTAGGAGAGAAAGTACTTGTTAGTGTGTGTGTTATTATGATTAGATTTGGATACTTGCTTGTCAGGGGTTTTAGCTCCGATTGTGTTGTCACATTTTAGTATTGGAAACATTTGCTGAGTTTTTTTTTTTTTCTGTTGAATTTTTGGAATATTAAATTGTTTTTATAAACACGCGCGTGTGATATCTTACTCAGTGTGAATCCTGGCCTGATGCTGATGTCATGAAGACCAGGAAGGTGGTCTGTGATCTTCATGCTGTGAAAAGGAAGCTTGATGACGGCTTGTATACATCGTTGGTGAGTCCGTTAATCTAATCTAGGTCAACAGCTTCACTGCAAAAAAAATTATATAAAATGTACATTTAATTTAGTCCCTTATTTTTATTCTTTAAAAGATTATACAAGAAAATAAACAATAATAAATAAACAATAAAATAAATGATGTACAAGCCTGTTTTTAGGCATATCCCACTAATTGTTTGCTTATTGCTGAAGCTTAAGCCTTAAAATAAGTAAAATGATCTTCTAGGTAAATAAGACAATTAAAAGTTAGTTCAAAAATTCTGGAAATAGGCAAAAAAAACAACAGCTTGGATCTTATATTAAGGAACTAGATGTGCCCACGACTTTGTTTGCATGGAATTTAATCGCACACTCATAAGCGTGTTTTAAAAATGTACAGCGCCATCTGTTGACTTTTGGAATTAATTAAAATTTTTACATGTTACCGTGAAGTGCGCGGAACGAATGTGTGACATGTTGATTTAAGTAGATTTCAATTGCACACTCTCAAAAAGCGCCATCTGTTGAATTGAGACAAACTAATGACTTTTTACGAGGTAGAATTTATTTTTTTAACAGTGGGCTGATCTTTTGCAATTTTTACGTTTACGTTATGTCTAAATGCTTGTAATTTGTCCCAACAGAAATCATTTCACGAGGACGTGGTGGCCGTCCTGGTAAAGCAGCTACAGCAAGAAGAATCCCTTCCAGAAGATCAGAGGCCCACCGGCCAAGCCAGAGCTTTATATATAAAAGTAAACCAGCTTGTATACAAATATTTATTATAATCAGATTTAACGACTTGGTGCTGCTGTTGTAATTTAAAAGCTCTTTGCTATAAGACTTTTATGTGTGACACAAAGCCAGTAATAATTTTTTTCCGTTTGTTTTTACAGTTACTGGAGCAAACTTTTACTTGGTTTGACAGTCAGGACCCTAAAGCATGGAAGCCTGCACTGAAAGAGTTCCCGAGGTATTTGTTTTCTTTAATGTATCATTTTTAGCTAGTTTTAGGAATTTATTTCATGAAATAAGCCAAACGCTCTACTGGGAGACAAAAAAAGACACTTTTTGCTTCTAATTTTATCAACATTTGACAAGAAATGAGATTAATAATCTTACGTTTGTTTTGTCGTAAACATGTTTTAAGAGATTATGGATAGGTTTGGCCAGATTCAGACATGTTAAACTTGCCAAGATGTGAATTTTTTTATTTAATTTTTTTTTTTGCAGCGCAAACAGAACATTTACAACAAATATTAATGTCTGATTATTTATTTATTTTTATATAACAGTACTTGCATATACACATCGTATAAAGACTCGTAATGAATACAGCACTGTGCAAAAGTCTTAGCCACCATATTATATGCTGCACCAATTTTGTTATCTATGTTTATCATGTCTGCATAATTATGTACAAAATCATTGAGTATTTCCATATATAACTTAAAAATTAATAAATAACATTACACATACATGAATATATGCATGGCTGTAAAGAAAAAAAAAATATATAGTACAAGACAGACCAGTTTTCAGATGGAAACAAAAAAACCTAATGTACGCTCCTGGGATTTGCATAAAAATAGAAAGGAGCGAGTGTGACAAAGTTACCAGAAGAACTCTCGTTCTTCAGTGTTGGGAACATATAAAAATATGGCATAAGCAAAAGATGCATAAAACATTTCTGCATAAAAGAAACTTCTATAAAGAGCAATAAAATAAACTGTCAATATTTGGAGTGAAAACTCATTGCTTAAAATCAGGAGTTTTTTTAGACACATTTGTGCAGTTTTATAAGTAAAATAGTTGTGTTTTTTTCTGAACTTGCTGGAGAATGAGTTCTTCTGGTAACTTTGTCACACTCGCTCCTTTATATTTTTATGCAATATTTGGTTGAGCTTGAGGTAACATATAAGCTTTGTAACTGCTTCTTGCGTAAAGAGTGTAAATGTTAAATTGCGTATTCTGTGTAATATGTGTGAAGCACATAATTTTGTCGGCTGTACCACATGCTCAAATGACAAAGATATTCTATTCTATAGATTTTATAGTGAGTAAATTTATTAAAAGTAAAAACTGTCAAGTTCTTTGATTTATTAAAAAAAGAAAAAAAGCAAGGTAAGATAAATTTTTTTTTTTTTTTAGATCATCAAGGTGCCAATGGCAGACTTTAACATAAAATGTTCCCTTTTGTTTGGTTTCACAGTGGTATGCTCCCGGAGGCGATAATCCCCCCATCTGAAGAGCACAGTTATGCCCAGTGGTTGAAAGAGGACGACCATGCCGTGGCGAACGAGAACCAAGAAAACCTTCATCTGAAAGCACAAGGAAAAGGTGAAAATCATGGGGTCTTTTTTTTTTATTTTTAATTTTTTTTTTTATTACCAAATGACGCATTAAAATTAGTAGTGATGGTGAGGTAAATCCTTATTTAGGTGTCGAGGCATCTCCCAGCCAATAGTTTCACCTAAGGGTTCATTTCATGCAGCTTCTTTCAAGGGATCGTTGTACTGCCATCTAGTGGACAAATTGTGTAGGCCCTACGTCGTAACATCGCAAGCAGCACAATTAATACTGACATGCAGGTACAAGGACTGTAATGTTGCATTCATCATTGTGTGTGTGTTTGAAAATCCACTGTTCGACGTAATGTTTATGCACATAATCAACATCTCTGAGTCTTTAATAATTAACTGAAGATCTAGAATAGAAAGGAAATAGTGAAGTTCTTTTTTCCCTTATAAAACTAGTTAGTATAATATTAATACTAACTAACAAGCCACTGTTTGTAATCTTTGAACAGACAGTGCCAGTTTTATAGTATTAAGGATTTAAGCAAATCAATAATTAAAACACAAAGAAATTTAATAGAGCAGGGAAAGAAAATTGAAAAAAGAAATTGCTCATTAATATAAACGAAAAGATTTAGTGTGCGAATTTCCTTCTTTCATATATTATATAAGAAGTAAATACGAAAGGTTCGTTTTGAAATGTTGTAAATGTTAGTCAATGTTAGTAAATGTTGTATTCTTATTTTAATAATTTTTTTTTTAAATAATCTGTCTGGAGTTTCGTACAGTCACATTTCACTACTGTTGTGTTTGTGCAACCATCTATGCGACTAACTAAAATTCTTGAATCCTGAAATGCAAAAAAGAGAAAAATCTTGAATTATGAAGTTAAGAAAAAAAATATCTCCAGTATAATGATTCAGTCATGTGATTCCGGCAAACTCGAGACTTCGTTTTTGTTGTTAGTCACATGACTCGCGGAGAACTGACACTTCATTTGGTTGGACACGCCCCCTTCCGCTCGATACAAGCTCTGGAGCTTCTGTGTCACAGTAACTCCACTAGAAATTACCTTTAGGCCCAGTGTTAAACACAAGGTGATTTACGTAAGTCGTGGCTCGTTAGAATAAAGACCCATTAGAGCACAGGATTGTTATAGAGCATCTAATGACTTGTCTTTGTCTTTCATCGAATTACAGATCCTCTGAGCATCAGTCGGTTGGGTGTAGATAAAAGACATTGTTCCCTTTGTCAGCAGCAGGGTGACACCAAACCCACTGTAAGCGAATATTATCATTATAATTATGTATTATTTATACCTGTTTGTTTTTTTGATGCAGCTGTCTTTTAATAACTGCGTTTACAGGAAGCAGGAAGGCTGCTGTACCTGGGCCAGAATGAGTGGGCTCATGTGAACTGCTGTATCTGGTCTGCTGAGGTGCAAGAAGTCAGGGGCGCGTTGGTGCACGTGCACAGCGCTGTAGCCAGAGGACGTTTCCTGGTAAGAACAAGTTCATTTTTCACTCGGAGCCAAGTGTTGAAGTAGATGTGCATTTGCATCATCATCTGTACTTGATTCATTCTCTTGTTTCTTCTCAGCGGTGTGAGCGATGCAGCCAGCCCGGGGCGACGGTGGGCTGCTGTCTCTCCTCCTGTCAGAGTAATTACCACTTCATGTGTGCTCGAGCCAGTCACTGTGTCTTTCAGAGCGATAAGAAAGTCTACTGTTACAAACACCGCGACCTCATCAGCAACAAGGTCCGCGCTGTTCACGTCTCTTGAAAAACTCTCTACTTGTACAGTCCGTTCTGTGAATGAAAAGTGACGACTTCCTCTTTTCCAGGTGATGAATGGATTCGAGGTTCTCAGACGAGTCTATGTGGATTTTGAAGGCATTAACCTTCGAAGGAAGTTCCTAACAGGCTTGGAACCAGATTCCATTAATGTTATGATTGGTATGTAAGCCAATAATACTTTTAATGTAAATGAGAAAGTGCTAAATCATGTACCACTTACCCTGATGTGAGTACGTTAATGCGCTGTATTAGTTTCAACTTAAGTGCATTAGAGGTTTTTTCCGAACTACCTGCAAATATCGTAATCCTATTTAGATTATTATTTTCTCTCTCTCTCTCTCTCTCTCTCTCTCTCTCTCTCTCTCTCTTATGCAATAGGCTCTTTACAGATACACACATTGGGTGTGCTGACAGAGTTGTCTTCAAATGCAGGAAGATTATTTCCTGTGGGTTACCAGTGAGTAATATTTTTTTTGTATTCCTTTAACAATGCAAAGTCCCCAACCTATGGACATTCGAATTGTGAATTTCCGCAGATACGAATGGACCATTCTATGCGAACAGTTGTAGATACGAACACTTTCTGCATATTGTACAAAAAATAGACACTGCAGTGCACCAGATACCTACAGTATATTCACAATTATATACAATATTTTCAGTGTGTAAGTTAATGTGTACAAAATAAAAGTCAGTCCTTGAGCACGATTATGGAAAATGTCTGTCCAATAAAGCTGTCCCGATGGTGAATAATCCTAATTTCGGAAAATCCTCAATGAGAGTTCACAGTCCAAATACAGTGGTAAACAGCTTTGAGACAGCTTTCCCGGCCTGCCTTTAAACGAGTTCGCTGCGTCACCAGGATTTCCCTCGCGATTTAAAGGCGCAGGCTCACGAGAGTATAATGTGAAGCAATTTTAGAACACCAAAGCCCGGTATATTATATACTGTATACTGTATGTGTCAAAGGCGTATAAGACTCACTTTGTCAGACTTGCGAACAAATCCGACTTACAAGCGTTCTCCCGGAACTAAGCTTGTTCATAAGTCGGGGACTACCTGTAATTATGAATGAGATGACGCAGATATGTCTATGATAATAAGGGAGCAAGTGTATAAACATGTCTATGGTTTGGACTACACATCACCCTTACCATATATTTGTATACAGTGTAGCCTGAATTTTTTTAAATGTAAAAAATGTTTATCTGATGTATCTCCAGACGGTTGCACCGCTTTGTTGAGATGCTGCTTGAAAATTAGCAGTGCTTTTCAGAAGGTCATTGGTATCAAATTTACTTTTCTTTTTTTTAAGGTGCGCTCGGTGGTACTGGAGCACAATCGACCCAAGAAAGCAATGCAAGTACACCTGCAGAGTGACGGAAGTGCAACCATTATCACCAAGGAAAGTGCCACATCTGGGGCAAAACCAGGAAGAGAACTGCACTATTGCACACAGTCCAAAATCGCATGAAGGTGAAATTATTTTTAAGGTTTTATATTTTGCTGTTTCTTTAACAAATTAAATAGATCTTCCTCTTCAGAGGGAGTCCCCCTCCCTCAAAGGTTCTCTTATTGCTCCAGCTGATAAATGCGTTTTTCACACTTTAAACTCCACTTCACTCCTCCTTTGAACGCACAGTTTCAGTGTTTGTTAACAAGCTACTGCAGGGCCACGCCCAGCCATAGAACAGAGATCTCTTGTATGACGTCACAATAGGGGAAGGATTCTAATTGGTTTGTTTACGCCCTGGGCAATACAAAAATGGGAGAAAGGACATCAAGCAGGAAATGTGGTTTTTTTTTGTGTTTGTTTTCTTCTCTAAAAGTGTCTAAAAAAAAAAAAAGTGCATAAAAACTATTTAATTAATTTAAGGACTAAATGTGAATCAATATGTAACATTTAGTTTTTAATTTGTATAGCTGCTTTTGTGACACTGTTTAAGCACTGTAGAGAATCCGAGAGAAACAGGAATAATTGCTACTGACAAAGATAAAGACTATTATTTGTCACACTTAAACCTTTGGACTGCATTATTTGACTTCATAAAATATCAGCGACATGGTGAAATGATCTTCTCTTGGCGTGCACACTTTAGCCATAAAATGTGTTACTGAAAAGTGTCTCAGAATTGTTATAAATACTTTGTACATTTTCCATTTGCTTTCACTGGAGACGGTTTGCAGGCATATGTGACTTTTAATTCCATGTAATAAAATACGCTTCCCCTGTATCTAGAACACTGTTAATGCTCCTAAATGGTTAGTACAATCAATGACAATGATTATAAACCATGCCAGCTAAGTGTGATAAATGCAATCACATGTCGTCCCCCACCACATCCATAAACCTCCTCTTTTTCTCCTGCCCGTCAGCTCCATCTCTCCCGATATACCCCTCATCCCTACCTTAATCGCCTCTCTAACTTTTTCCCGAAACCGTCCTAAATGCACTGTCCCTCTAATATACTCATTCCTAATTCTGTCTATTCTTTGTCCATCGCAAAGCGAATTGTAGCATTTTCAGCAGTGCCACCTCCAGCTCTGGTTCCTGTCTTTCTGTCAGCAGCACCATCTCCAAGTTGTATAACATTGCTGGTCTCACTACTGTCCTGTAAACTTTCCCTTTCATTCTTGCTGATACCTTTTGGTCACAGATCTCTCCTGCTACTCTTCACTCCCCATTCCACCTTGCCTGTACTCTCTTCTTCACTTCTCTACCACACTTCCCATTACTTTGGACAGTTGACCTTAAATATTTAAACTTCCCTACCTTCCCTGCCTCCATCTTGCTCCTACTGATCGTTATACCGCCTCTCTCCAGTGCATCCCTCCACCTCTCTAGACTCATCTCAACCTGATCCCTTTTCCACATTTTGTCACATTGCAACCCTAACATAAATGTATTTTATTAGGATTTTATGTGATGGACCAACACAAAGTGGAGTGCATTAGAATTCATCCCTCTTTACTTTGGTACCCCTAACTAAACTCCAGTGGAACCAACTGCCTTCAGAAGTCAACTCATTTGTAAATAGTGTGCAATTTAATCTCAGTATAAATACAGCTGTTCTGTGAAGCCCTCAGAGTTTTGTTAGAGAACATTAGTGAACAAACAGCATCATGAAACAGGTAGTTTAAAGCAGGATTAGGTTATAAAAAATTATTCCAAGCTTTCAGCTTTTGAGTACAGAGCACTGTTTAATCCACCATTTGAAAATGGAAAGAGATGGCCACACAAGACATAGCCGTATAAACTGTGACAGGCCTGGCAAGGAGAGCACAAATCAGAGAAGCAGCCAAAGAGGCCCATTGTAACTCTGGAGGCGCTGCAGAATCCACAGCTTGGGTGGGAGAATCTGTCAACAGGACAACTATTAATTGTGCACTCCACAAATCTGGCCTTTATGCAGGTGTTGCAAGAAGTCGTCCCGTTTACGGTTTGCAACAAGCCATGTAGGGGACACAGCAAACGTGGAAGAAGGTGCTCTGGTCAGATGAGACCAAAATTTTACTTTTTAGCCTAAATGCAAAACGCTATGTGAAGCAAAACTAACATTGTGCTTGGTGATGGCAGCATCATGTTGTTCAGCAGGCACAGGGAAAGGGTCAGACTTGTTGGGGGAAGATGGATGGAGCCAAATACAGGGAAAACTTAGAGTCTGCAGAAGACTTGAGACTGGGGCGGAGGTTCATCTTCCAACAGGACTTGTCCCTAAACATACTGCCAAAGCTACAATGGAATGGTTTAGATTAAAGCATGTTAGTGTTAGAATGACTCAGTCAAACTCCAGACCTAAATCCAATTGAGGTTCTGTGATAAGACTTGAAAATTTAATCTGACTGAGCTTGAGCTATCTATTAAGAAGAATGGGCAAAAATTTTATCTCTATATGAAAACAAAGCTGGTAGACCCGTACCCCCAAAAGACTTGCAGCAAAGTAATTGCAATGAAAGGTGATTCTGAGAAACTGAGAAAACCATTGATCATTTTCCTTCCACTCCACAATCATGTTCCACTTTTATGTTTGCCCCTCACTAACAATATCAATAAAATACCTTTAATGGTCTTTACCTCATAAGTGATTACTTCAAATGCTCCAATGACTTCCATCTGGCTTCCACATCTATCCCTATCTATTTGTGTTTAATTGGTTCAATTAATCACTGCTAACAACAAATCCTTCTATCAGCAGGAAGCCTATAGAGTGCTCTGGCATCCCCTTACTCCCTCCAATTATGACATCCAACCTGCCAGACACATGCCAGGCATTAGAACACCATATCTTTATCTATTACTGCTGACTCAATCAATTGACCACAAGCCATGTAAGCTTTAAAGCAAAACAGAGACATCTAAACCACAACCAAAAATAATTCCGTGCATTCCGGAGCATTCCTGACTGAGCAGGATCACTGTGTACAAGTAAAACTGAGTTGCGTTAAATTATCATAATTTGGTTTATGGTCTTCTGTCGTGCGTCTTAAAGATTAGTGTTTATTTTATAAGGACTATATATTGATAAGTCTATAATTGAAGTTAAGTTGGCACTCCATTTCGGAAAGGTTTTTCCAACTTGGGAATCAAATAACTGGGTCATCAGGATGAATCAGCAGCTTACCCCTTAAAGTCTGGTACTTGTATTCAGTCATGTTAATTCTTCACGCATATATTATAAAGGTACAGTATAGTTAGGACTGTCGGGTATAAAAGTCACTGAAAAGTGGTCTACTTTTTAAGTGACCTCTCATAATGATGTACTCATAAATAGGACTGTATTTCATGAATAGTTAGAATTTGGTAATAGTGTCTTCCTGTGGAAAGTCTTGACGATTAGACTTCTGCTAAATGGTAACTCCATGAATCTAATCTGAAATCAGTTAAAACCATTTTGATGATGTCAAGCCTGCATTATAATGCAGTTTGATATACATATAGATGGCCTGCGCTTCAGAAACAGTTAAGTATTATTGTCCTGAATATACAATCCTTGAGCAAGATCGACTCTCAACTTAAAAAAAAGAGATTCAAAACAGCAATGTTTTCCTGCTGTTCTGTAGATCTTGTGAAGCTCTTCAATTTGTGATAAAATCAAGAGCTGACATCAAGTCTGTATCTAAATATGTTTCTTAGATATGGGCACTACAGAGGCTGATCTTGCCATGCAGCTCACTCCTAACACTCCATCTCCCAACTCCAAACCAGACTCAGGAACAGGATCTAAAACGCCTGGGCACCCACACAGCAGGAGACCAGCTGGTGGGACTTTCAGGCCGTTGCCCTCACCAGGTGTCTGTTCCTTCCAAAAATAACAATAAAATAACGTTTTATCTGTATACTTTTTTAATAAAAGCATATTTTCTGATCCTTAGGGATTGCAGATTCTTCTTCCCATCACATCCTGACCATCAGTGATCTTGACGAGACTCGCCGGTCAAGAAGGATTTCCTTACGCAGCCGAAATGCTTCACCTCCCCATACATCCCCCACCGGGCCGACGAAGTGTCCAGGTGGTGGTCTACTCCCTAGATCACTCCCATTTAGCTCATCTATCTCTCCACTTGGGGCGCATGAAAACTCCATGAGTTCTCCATCACCTCGCCGCAGGGGCCGCCCTCCTTCCTCTCCTTCTGGTGCTACTTCAGCATACTCCCCTCGGCAAGGTTCAGTTGCGAGCCCTCCTTCGACATTCGTCTTGTCACCATGTCACTCTCCAAAGATTCAACAGCATTTAAAGATAACGCCAAAAGAGTCCGCAGAGGTGCCTCAAGATTTTTCAAGCTCTTTAGAGCCTGAATACGCTGCTGGGATGCCAGGGGAGGGTGTCTCTATCATGGCAGTTATGAACGATGGTGACACGGCGACTCTTTCTTCAGACCACGAGTTGCTCTCTACGCCGTTCGATCCTGACGCAGATGTAGCCGTTGCCTCTGTGTTGAACGAAAAACTTGAATTCGATGAAGCTTTGCTTAATGAGAATGTGGCTTTGCACTTTGGTCAGCATGGAAATGGAGCAGAAATGGCAGAGCAGGGACTTGAGCAGGGGTCAAATGATGAAAGCTCTGATCATTACTTTAATTTCTCTCGCACAGTACTGGTCTGCGATTCTGCTAAGGAATCTGCACAGACTGGGTTAACACACCTCCCTACCTTGCATTCAATCTCTCAGTTGGACGGCGCAGACAACAATTCAGAAAGTGATGCTGGTGAAGGCAGTGGAGAGGACAATACTCAGGATGTAGCAAATAGCTATCACAGTCAGGACACATCCAAGGATACTGCTTCAGTGGGAAGCAATCTAGTTTGTTCTGGTGAGTCTCTTATGACCGAGTCTGTCCATATGAGCGATGAACCAAACATGTTGGAGAACTTTCAGGGATCAGCTTGTATCATGCAGAAGAGTGGTGATGTGATTGTCGAGTCCATTGTTGATGGATTCACGTTGCAAGAAGGTACATCCATGACTGATTCAGTGGTCCCGGTGATGCAGCAGACACCCAAGGCAGGTGCACAAGATATTGTGTCATCATCTCCTATCGTTGACACAAGCAGACTTGACGTTCTAATGGACACTGAGCCACTTGCTCACTTGAGTGAGGTGGTGCTGGATCCAGCTAGTGGTGATGCATGCTCTGCTCTAGATGGAAGCGTGATGAATAAACCTGTCTCAGTCAGCCATGAGAAAGCACCAGAGCAAATTGTCCTTCCAGTAAAACCTCCCTTGAGCAATGTTGGAAAAGTGAGAATCATCACTTCTGGTCAGGCCCCACATAGACATTTTGTCATCCCACAGCCTGTTTTACAACACAGAGTACTCAGCTTGGCTGTACCTTCTGTCGTGTCATTACCTCAATCTATAAATCTTAGCACTGTCTCCACTTCACCTGCTTTCTCAGTTTTTCCACAAAGAAACCGCTTGGTCACTACTTCTCCAGTTGTTTTAAATGGTCTGGAGTCTCAGCTCAAGGATGCAACAAAGGGTCGACCTCTTGTCATCCGTTTTCCTACCTCTGCAAAAACAAGTGTGTCTAGTACTTTGACTAGCCCGCAAGTTTTACTTGTCAACCGCACTGGTCAAATTTTAATAAAAGACCCAAAGACCAATAGTTACCTGACACCTAGTGCTAATTCATCGTCTTATAGCCACATCAGTGAGATTGCTAAGATCATCCACAATCATAACCTTGTGCAAAAACCTGTCATGGTGACCCAAGTACCACAGGCAAGTTCCAGCCAAGTTCCAACCACACGTGTGGTATCGTTCACCAATGGTGCCGCACCCACAACTAAATACTTGATCAGCAGGATTGCTCAGAAACCTTCACCAGTGCAATCGAACAGCGGCAGTGTACCTGTAAGAGAAACCGGTGGCGTGAAGCTAAAGAATGTGTCCGTGCCAGGTACACCAAACCAAGGGCAGGATGCACAGGCAATACTCGAGAGAGCCATGGCAAGCCACAGGGACATGGCAAACCCTAGTGTGCTGAGCCCATCTCCCTGCCAGGTCTACCCAGTCCATAATAAGCTACAGTCTTCTGAGTCTCCTGGTGCGGTTAAACAGGTTCCAGGGTTGCAAAACCACCCGAAGACCAACGTTCTCTCTAATTCAAGGCCTCAGGTCAGGGTCAAAAGGGTGTCATCATTATCAGAACGAACTGGTTTTAAACAGGCCACCTCCACAGAGCCAACAGTTCTGAACTCTCAGGATGAGCTGAACAGGTTAGTCAAACTATTGCCAAGAAGTCAAATGTGCTTTGGTGTTGAAAAACCTACCAATCATTATGTCTTTTGTCAGTTGTAGATCAGCCAGAGTCCGCATTAAAGCCCCAACCATTAAGGAGGTGCTGCATTTTAAACGTCAAGAAGTTGAAAATCTTTGTGAACCAAAGAGTAACGAAGCCAAAGAATCTGAAATCAAAAGGTTTGGTATTCATTTAGAAACACTCTTAAAAGTACAGTGGTCGAAGTCTCTGGACTCACTTTAGTCCGTTTGCTTTTTTTTTTTTTTAATAGAAGTATTCCAAAGGAAGGTGATCCCTGTGAACGGCAGGAAAATGAAAATAGCCATGACACAAATCAAGCATGGGTCAGCTCACAAAACAGTGACTTGTCCGACTGGTGCCCTTGTTCAGGTATTAGCAAAACAGTTTGGTTTTGTTATATATTTATTCTTGGGTATTTCTGAATGATAAAACCTTTACATTTAATTTCAGGATTGAGTTCAGACGAGGATTCTTCACCGCCATTTAAGAACAACCAGGATGGGCGGTCTAGTCAGTATAAGCGTCATTTGATGTTCAGAATTACCAGTGACGATGGCTTCAGTGTGGAGGCAGATAGCATAGAGGGTAAGAGTGATTCTCTAGTGCCTTTTAGTGTTAAAACAAGCGCACTCATAGATTCTGACGTAAGGAATTAACAACATCAGAGTTAATTGTCTTGCTGTTTTCTGTTCCCTGAACTCTTCCAGTGGCTTGGAAGGCAGTGGTGGATGGCGTCCAAGAGGCACGGACAAACTACAGACTTGAGCAGCTGCCTATGGGCAGGATAAGTGGGGCCATGGTACTTGGTGTGGTTCACAATGCCGTGCAGTTCTTGCTGGAGCAGCTGCAGGGGGCCTCGCGGTGCTACAATCATCGCTTCCGTTTCCACCAACAAGAAAAGGCTGAGGAAGAGTTACCGATAAACCCTAGTGGCTGTGCTCGTGTCGAAGTCTATACACGGTATAAACCAGTGAAAAAACTCATTTTTTAAATCAGTTACATTCATATATACATACAACCTGTCCAAAACTATTAAATAGAAAATAATGTCAGCCAAAAAAAATTTATACACGCTTCAGGAAAAGAAAAACTTATATACTGTATTGATATACATGATAATATTATATCAATATAATATATTATACATCATACTCTATTTTTTTAATATGTTTCTTTTTAGCTCGACTCTGTATTTAGACACGTCAGAAATAGTAGTGATTATTTAATCACAATCTGGGGCCGAATCTTGAATTAAGAATCTCCTAACGCGATTTTTACCTTAGGAGATCTTAAGGTGTTTAGTGAATGAATAACTTTTATCTTTACAAGGATTTACTCTTTAACTTAAAGGAGAACTCTTAAGAAACGCCCACAGTTCTAAGAAATGTCTTAGAATTTTGTCACTCTTTGCACCAAGGGTTTTCATGAATACGGCCCCAGGTTTCTAGGTGCAAGGCATTAAAGGAAAATTCACATTCACAGCATGAGAAACAGTTGATCATAAGCTTGAGAGTAAACCAATAGATGAGTCATTCCTGTTTAGTCTCATATGACTATTCAGCATTCAAGTGGATGCTAGATACTAACTAGCAAAGCTATGATTGGTCATAACTAGCTAGCTCAGTCACTTTTGGTGCGGGATTCTCAAGAAACTTAAAATAACTTCATTACCATAGGCAAGTTCGTATTTCCTTTGCTGAATAGAAATGATTTTATACAGGTTCTGGTCCATGTGGACCCACCCCTGTCATTACTGTAGCCGAGATGTGGACTTTAAAAGTTGTTCATAACACAAAACACTTGTTTCCTCTCCTGCAGGAAAAACACGTTTGATATGTTCAACTTCTTGGCCTCCCAACACCGTCAGCTTCCTGAGAGCAGGCCTTGTGATGAAGATGAAGATGATGTCAAGCTCAAATGCAGCAGGTGGATAAATTATTATTTTTTTTTGATCTGTTTTTATTTTTTTCTGACAATGTTATCTAAATCTATCTTGTGTATAGGTTAAACAGTTTTCCTTTGTGCAATAAATAAATCTTTTTCTTTTTTTTCCCAAAAAATATTTTAGACGTGCAACCAGCACAGAGTTGCCAATGGCAATGAGGTTCAGACACATAAAGAAAACATCCAAAGAAGCTGTTGGAGTTTATAGGTAATGAATGCATGTCTCTTTTAAACAAATTTTAACACTGCCATCCGAACCTGCGCACCAAGCAAGCCGTGCGAGACCGCTTGAAAAGGTGCGTCTCGACCCGCTTCAAAAACATACTCTGGTGCGGTTCGATTGAAAAGTGAACGCACCAAGGACCAAAGATAAGTAAAGGAACCAAGTCTGCGTTGAAAGCATTATCTGATAATGATGACCGTACCTGAGAACGTCCATCAAATGACATCCGTTGTAGAGGTGCTGTTTTTTGGACGGTCAGGAAGTGAGAGAGTCCTAACTACGTCACGGAGCACTGGAAAAATTTTGGAAGGGAAATTTATATATATATATATTTTTTTTTAATTGTGTTCTAAATACATTTTTACATTTGGATAAAATTAAATGTTAAATTGAAACAGTTTTTAATTGATTAATGAAATGTCAATCATCAAAAAATAGTGAATGCAGCCGTGCTATACTATCGTTTCTGTTGTGTTCAATGTACACTACCGCTCAAAAGTCTGGGAATACTTGCAAATTGGTTGATTTATTTTCTACATTCTACAACAATACTGGGGATTTCAATAACTATGAAATAACACATGAAATAACATGAAATTAGGTAATTATGTAACAATAATGACAACAATAGTGAGTTGTTATTTTAAAACGCGAAGGTCAACATTTCTGAAACAGTTCTTGAAAGAACAGCATTTCCATCTCAGGAAAGCAAGACCAAAACTTACCTCTGCTGTTAAGGAGAAATTCATTTAGAGTTACCAGTTACCTCAGAAATCACCAGTTAACAAACTGTACCTCGGATTAGAGTTGTTATGAAGGATTTACAAGAGCATATGTACCAGATATCTCAACTGTTCAAAGGAGATTATTGCATAATTTGGACGCCTTCAGCATTCTTTTTCAGCAGTGTAGAACAAAATAAAAATCAGGAAAGATCTATGGAGGTAAAAAAAATTATCCCAACCTTTTGAGTGGTAGTGTATAATCTTAGAGTTTATAAACTCTTTATAAGTTCTCAACTGGTAAAGATACCGCCATCTTAAAAAAAAATTTTTTTTTTTCATTTACAAGCATGAACACACCCTTAGTTGAACAGTGATATTGCCGGGAGAGCATTATTAAATGCTTGTAGCTTATTTTATGAATAATAAATAAATTTTTTCTGGGGGGTAGATCTGCGATTCACGGACGTGGGCTTTTCTGCAAACGCAACATAGAAGCTGGAGAGATGGTGATCGAGTACGCTGGTAATGTCATTCGTGCAGTCCTGACTGATAAGCGGGAGAACTATTACAGCAGTAAGGTATGTCGTTAAATCGAATAAAAAGGGATAAAGAAATCCGTCTCGCACATTTGCTTATGAATCTATTTCTGTCTCCCGTCACTCTCTCCAGGGCATCGGCTGCTACATGTTCCGCATCGACGACTTCGACGTAGTGGATGCTACCATGCACGGCAACGCGGCACGTTTTATCAACCACTCATGTGAGCCGAACTGTTACTCGAGGGTCATCAATGTGGAAGGACAGAAGCACATCGTCATCTTCGCGCTGAGGAAGATCTACCGCGGGGAAGAGCTGACGTACGACTACAAATTCCCCATCGAAGACGCCAGCAACAAGCTACACTGTAACTGCGGCGCGAGGCGATGTAGACGCTTCCTCAACTGAGAGGAGCGCCCGAAGAAAGGACTGAATATAGGGGGGGGGGGAAATGTTTTACATTATTGATGTCTTTTCAAAATTTATTCCAGTTTTCTTGAGTCACGCAACAGGAAAGCACAGATTTGTGACTAGCCCTTCACACAAGAAGGTGAAATTGTTGGCCATGCTGTTTGGGAGTTGAATCTTCATTATGTCAATCAGAGCAACACTGTCCAACCTTGTGTGTATGTGAACTCGTTTATATTGAAGTTGTGCTTTCCTGAAAGTGTGATGTGACGTAGCATGAGAAAAGCTAGCCTTCTTCCTCCCCTCGTCAGTCATGAAGCGCTAGGCTGTGTGCATTTAGTGTGCTCGCCTTTGATATGAAGGTGGATGAGTCTCAGTTAAATTTCTCACGCCCGTAAAAGTCCCCCCGTTACGTCTATGGTTAATTTTTGCTAGAAAACCCCTTTTTTTCCCCCCCTTCCTTTTCTTGTTGAAGTCCTGTTAATGCTACAGCTATAGCGCTTGCACCTCAATATACACCAGGGCTCTCGAATGAATCGAACAGTATTGTTTTCTTTTTTTAAAATGTGTCCTTGCTACTGATTTCGCATCCGCCGTTCGCACCTTATCGTTGTAGCTCCTGTATTTTTTATTCAGAGAGAAGCTGAATCGTTGTCGCGTTACTGTTTCCACTAGACACACCATACATGCTTGAGTAAGCGTTTTTAATGAAGGCAATTTTCACCACGTATGCAAAATGTATTTTTTACAAACTGACACACACATTTTTATTGTCTCGTAGTGTGAGATCTAGCCAGCTCAGCTCTCACAGAGATTCAACTGCAGCTTCCTACTCTTACATACTTGTACAGTTTATTTTTTTTACACCCCATATTTTGAAGTGTAAGAAAACGGGGTGTATGTAAACGGAAGGTGTTCAGTGGAAAAGTAATTTTACGATTTTAAAGAAAATAGCTAGTTTTTATATTAATTTTTTTTTTTTCCATTATGCTTTCGGAGAGTTTAACCCCCCCCATCCCTTCCGTCAAACCTGGACGTTGACCTATTTATAGCCAACGCTGTGAAATCTTCCAGCTGTAACCAGCACAATCACAGCAGATGTATAAGACAAGTGAAAGCATACACCTGTTGTAGTTTGAGAATTTAAACACCTCATCTGAAGAGTGAATCATGTTTTTTTTTTTTTGTTTGTTTGTTTTTTCCCCTCTCATCTGTAAGTAACACCGGAGTCTTTGAAAGTTTTCTACCTCAGTGGCTAATGACCAGTGACGGCTAGTGAAACATCACGAACAGTAGCCATAAGACTTTGCTAACCTGTTCTACACTAGCGGTAAATGTATGCAATGTGACTGCAGGTTATTATTATTATTATTATTATTGTAATTATATATATTGCTTTCAACAGGCTTCAAGTCCCTACTTGTTTTTGTGTACAAAACGTTTTGTGAAAAAGGATTGAGCTCGAGAATTTAGCTCGAGAAACTGCTTCCATGTTATTTGGCACAATCCTTTGTAAATAGTTGTACAGAACCTTCAAATGTTTTTTCTTTTTTCCTTTTTTTAATGCACTTTTTTATTTATAATGTTAAAATTTAATAAAGACCCTGTTTAAACAGAAAGCGTTTACCTTTATTCATTCAGTTATTTATTTATTTATTTATTTATTTATTTTATTTTTAATGAACATATTACAAGAATGTTTAAGATTTGAAACATGTGGGATGTCCAACAAAATTAGGTGCTTTACACATATTACCCAAGATACACAAATGACATTTACACACTTTACACTTAACATAAATTCCCAGAAAAGCAGTTACGTTGTCTGTGTTTATACCATTGCAACTGCCTCACCACCTCATTTTGGTAGTCTAATTCATCCCCTCCAGAGATGATTCTTATAACCGTGGTGTCTACAAATTTATCAGTAGTGTTACTAGAGTGGGTGGGGATGAAGTCATGTGCATGAAGTGAAAAGAGCAGGAAGCATAACACACACTTGTGGTGATCCAGTACTCAGTACTTTGCTTGTCTGCCTTCACATGCATATGACATTGAGTAACATCCAATTCTTAATCCATAGGGTTTAATATAATGTGGTCCACTGTTTGCAGCTATAACAGCTTCTGCTCTTCTGTGAAGGCTTTCCACAAGGATTAGGAGTGTGTTAATGTGAATTTTTGACCATTCTTCCAGAAGCGCATTTGTGTAGTCTGACACTGGACAAGAAGGCCTAGCTCGTAGTCTCCGCTCTAATTCATCCCAAAGGTGTTCTATCAGGTTGAGGTCAGGACTCTTCACTGGAACTAAGGGGACGAGCCCAACTCCTGAAAACGACCCCACATCAAATCCGCAAACTTGCAGAATGCAGTCAGAGAAGTACCATACCCCTGGAAACCACTAAACCCAGACTCATCCATCAGATTTCCAGACAGAGTCTTCACACTCACTACAGAGAACACGTCTCCACTGCTTTAGAGTCCAGTGGTGGCGTGGTTTACACCACTGCATCCGATGATTTGCCTTCCACTTGGTGAAGTAAGGCTTGGATGCAACTGCTTTGAAGACCGTATGTAGTTTGGAGGTCTGTAGCTTTTGACTCTGCAGACTTGGCACAGCATATGTCTTAGCGTAGTTGTAGTGCGGACTGGATATTCCGCTGTGGCGACCCCTTGTCGGGAGCAGCCGAAAGACAACAACAACATGCTGACCCTGCTCTTTGATTTTACATGGCATACAATTCGTCCATTAACAATAATTTTTTTTTAAGGAATGATTTTCACAAACTAGTAATTGTACCCTATGTGCCTGGTCTTGCTCACTCGGTAGAGCACCAGTGATCCAGACCCCCTCTGCTTGACTTATCCTGGTGCCCCGCCTCCGGTTGGAGGTCTCGTTGCATGGAGGCACCGCGTTGTCTCCTTGGGATGCGTGTGGTGACCAGAGACTGTTCCAATTTACCATGAAGATGGTCCTGGCCTCGACTGATGCAGACAGCTGTTCTTTGAGGACTTGTTGAGGGCTGAAATTCCTACAACAGTTTTGTACGTGAGCCTTCAGTAACGAAAGTGAAACTCCTTATTAACTTCAACACCTCTTTTGTTATATTGAACTTCCAGCCGCCTAACACACAGTATGAGCGCAGATCAATCCCTGCTATCTGATATCACCCAAATGAGGATGGGTTCCCTCTTGCATCTGATTCTTTTCATGGTTTCTTCCTATTGCCATCTCGGGGAGTTTTTCCTTGCCACCGTCTCTGTTTGCTTATCAGGGACAATAAAATCATAGTGAGTTATACATAGTTCCTCACACTTAGTTTTTTGATTCTGTAAAGCTGCTTTGCGTCAATTATCATTGTTAGAAGCGCTATACAAATAAAACTAAATTTGATCGAATTCTTTTGTGCCGAAAGCCAAGGCATGGTAAAGTTTGATGTAAGCTGAGCCTGCTTGTGCGTACACATTTCACCTTTGTTTCCGCATCGAAACTGCTGGACTGCAGAGACTGTAATTACAGCCACAGGATTGTCAGGGAAACCCACAGCATCATGCCGTAGGGCATATTAGTGAAATCCCTTGCACTGTAGATTTCTATTAAATAAATTTATTGCATTAAAAAATATATAGTTCAGTTTAAAAGGAAGAAACAATAACTTCTTTTTATTTTACTCACAGATTCGGCTTCTCCAGGAGCTCTTACCCCCCCCACACTTTTTTAAAACAGATTTTGCTTTATCATCCCCTTCTGCCTTGCTTGTTCCTCTCTTCCAGACTACCACTGTCTGAGAATGAGACTGGAAAACAAATGGAACGGGGTGGGCAGACAGTGTGCACAAGCTAAGGGATACAAAGCAAGCCAAAGTGGGCGAATCCACGCCTTTCCTTTCTTTCTCTGTCTGCCGGAAGTGTCTGACGAAGTGGGTGTGTGTGGCAATGACATCTATTCTACCCTTGTGTCCTGAACTCTCCTTTCTACCCCACTCCCATTTCTCTTTCCTCCCCTCCATCGTGAAAACCCCACGATTTCTCCATCAGTCACTTCCTCGTGCTCCCCTCCCACCTCTTTACGCACTTGCACTCGATTACATACATGCATACACCCTTATTGTCTCCCTTCTTACACACAACTGTCTCATGCTCCCTCTCTCTCCTCTCTGCTTCTCAGACCAGAGTCATCCACAGAATTTCTTATTCTTTTTTTTTTTGGCCGCTTCTAATCCTGCCTGGCAGCACAGCTTTTAGTCCTTCATCTTCGACTGAGATATCTGACTGACTTCTCTCTTCACTGATTACCTGCTCAAGCCTTTTTTTTTTTCTTTTACCTCATTTGGGATTTTCCCCCCCCTCATGTCAGAAATGGGGACGTTTGGAAATCTTTAAAGCCAAAGAAGCGAATAAAGAAGGAAGAACTTCTGAATTGACAGATGACACAGACATGTGGAAAAATGTCCCAGGAAGTGTGAAAGGGAGAAGGTGAGGATAAAGTAGAGAGAGAGAGAGACATTGTGGGACTTAACTGAATGGGTTACAGACGGCTTAGGATTAGCAAAATCATTGGGAGAAATAAAGAATGACATTAAATAAATGACTGGATCAGATCGGATTTCTGTTCTGTGTGGGCTTTTACAATGGCATTTTATGTTTTTTCTTTTTTTTCATTTAGTCTCAGCCATCAGTCCTGAATGACTGCAGCATCCATTGCTTTATCATGTTTGGTATTTATTGCTGGTTACTTGTTATTCTATACACAGTCATTTATATTTTATATATTTGGTGTGTTTTTAAAGGACAGCCTGTCCTCACATTTCACTCTTCCACTTTTGTACAAATTGCATCGTTTGTTTTTTCTCCCTCTTCTAGGGCTACCCCAGGGTCCAGACTGAGAATGGGCAGAACATACGTACCTGGAGGTAGGACAGCCAGGCTATGCTTGTTTAATATGTGTTTGTGGATAAGCATTATTTATTGATTGGTCCTTCACTCCTCATGTGCAATGCAGTGACTATGCTAAAATGTTAGAGCTGGACAAAAATCTGATATCTATATAAATATATAAGAAATATATAAGAAAACAGTCTCAGAAAATGTCCTGCCTGTCTGTTTATCTGTCTGTATGTATTTCTGTCCAGCCAGATTTTGTCACAGCATTATACAAAACTGTCTAGACGGAATTTAATGAATCTTTTTGCACTCCTTACTGTCTGAAGTTAAACCTGCACCATAAATGAAAATACAATGTTGAAAAGAAATAAAGTTATGAACTGTTATGTGCCAAATTTTGTCACAGCAACATGGGAAACTGACTGGACAGAATTCAATGAAACTTCTGCATTATGCAGATATTATGCAGCACTTAAATATCTAAGTTTAACCTGCACCATAAGTCAAATCAAAATGTTAAGTAAAAGCCTAAAAGTTACATGCCGTAATTAATATTTTATTATAAGCTACTAATAAGCTACTTACTCAATGTAAACAAACACCTGCATCAATAGATATTAATTAGAAAATCAAAGCAGAAAATCAGCGCTAAAGAGGTATACGTGAATTTTAACGCTATGGAGTCGTTTTAAGAAATTTTTAAAAAATCTTTATCCAATCCATTTTTTTGATTTCTCATCTGTGATTCACTCTCCGATTACCGAACAGGGAGTGCATTTGATTGGTGACGAAAGAACTACAACAAAGAGTAAACATTAACTTTTCTATATTTTCTCTTTCCCATTGATTGTAATAAGACTAAATGATAGTAGATTCAAAATCTAGATTTTGTCCCAATATTTTGCCAACAATCTAGTGGAAACCACTACCATATAATGTTCTCACACCAAACAAATTTTGTGAAATTAGAGTTAAACAAAAAAAGGGCTCTGTTGCAGGCAGACATATACAGTACATGGGCTTCAACGTGAAATAGTAATATTACTGAGCTGATCAGCCTATTTTTAGCTTTAACGTTTTAACTATCTCTTTACAAACTCGTTTGTGGATGTATCTTAATAGTTGTTTATTTGAGTATTATCAGAGTATGCAGTACCAGTGAAAAGTTGCAGTACCTTCTTATTCAAGGTGTTTCCTTATTTTTATTGTTTTGATCATTGTATATTTACAAATATGGAATTATGTAGGCATAAAAGACAGGAGGCAGAGCTAGAGGTAGAGCTACAGTAGAGGTAGCAGAGCTGAAGATGTTGAGGTTCTCTTTGGGAGTGACAAGGATGGATAGGATCAAGAATGAGGACACCAGAGGGACAACCCATGTTAGATGTTTTGGAGATAAAGTCAGAGAGGCCAGATTGAGGTGGTTTGGACATGTTCAGA
>JAQQZT010000021.1:12662310-12675597 GCA_030068275.1 Clarias platycephalus
TAGGGTTAGATGGAGGCAGATGATTCGCTGTGGTGACCCCTGAAAGGGAACAGCCGAAAGACAAAGAAGAAGAAGAATTATGTAGGCAACAAAAATGGTTTTCCAGCAATCTTGACCAAGTACCAGAGGTTCTGAGTTCTTGTTGGCTGCTTTTCCTTCACTCTCCAATGCAACTCATCCCAAAACATCTCAACTGGATTTAGATCCTGTCTGCAGCGGACAGGTCATCCGACACTGGACTCCTTCTTGGACAACTACTGTAGCTCTTATGCAACCTAGAGGTGTGCTTGGGGTCTTTGTTCTTGTGGAAATGATGAGCGTAATAAATGCAAAGCAGGTTGGATGGCATGTTGCTGTTAAATGCAATGGGACAGACCCATTTTCATCATAGCGTTTGATGGTTTTGGCGACTGCACTTGGGGATACATTGAAAGTTCTTGGGATTTTTTTAATTGACTGACATTCATTTCTTAAATTAATGATGTACTATGATTTCTCTTTACTTAACAGAGTGTTTCTTGCCATAATATGCATTTGTGCAGCAGTTGTAGTAACACTAATAGGGCTATTGACTCTGTATCCTCGCTTCATCTGCACTAGAAAGCTGATGGTCATAGGCACATTAAGAAGGCAAGAAATTTCACAAATTAACTCTTGACTCTTTTTACTCCCTGCAGAACATTCCACTACTTCACGTCTCTGGCTTACTATATTGTTAAGCATTGTAGGTGTAAAAATGCTTTAAAAAAATAACATTTTTTTTTAAAGAAGCATTTGGCCTAATCTGAGCAGATAAAACAGTTATGTATACTTGAAAAATTCATCCTGCTGCTTTTTTTCCGTAGCCACATGCTCAGTAAATATAATACAAGGAAACCGGTTCCATTTGCAGCCATACATTTTAAATACAGTATAAGTGAATAATATACTGTATATATTCTTCAAAACCTGCTGAAGAAACATAAAAAAGATGTCACTCGCTCAATCCATGTTTGCTTGATTGCTTCCAGAAGATCATGGACAGAAGATGGTTTCTTGACCACTCCTGCCATCTTCACCATCGTCCAACAGTTTTCTTTTGGGTATAAGTATGGAGATGACCCAGGCCATGGCTTTGGAAGCTCAATATCATCGTTTCATAGACTGTTTTTCTCTTGTTTTTCAGTTCATAGATATATTCAGATGAGTCCAAAAATTATCCACACTCTGGCTGCAGAATGTAATTCTTTGATTAACTTTTAAGTGCATAATTTTTCAACATGATCTCCTTGCTTTTCAATACACTTTGTTTATCTGTCAACAAGCTTTCATATTAAAGCATTAAAAAAAATATATTTAAAAATGTTTTAGGCTAAGCTGTGAGCCATGAGTGCACCGTTGTCTTCATTTCTTCATCTGAATTCAATTTTTGTCCTCGCTTTCAGGGGACCAAACAGGTGAAAGTCCAATGGAGCGAGATGAGAACTATAGGGAGGATACTTTAATACCTCAAAGCATTTGTTTTTTGCAGAGATGTCAAAAGAAGTGTATAGTCATGCATCGTCATGCAAGACCTAGCATAGCAGTACTCTGTTTAATTCAAAGTTTAGGCTTCAGCTCTTTAATAAGCATTTCACTGTAACGAGCACTGTTGATTGTTGAAACCTTTTTCTGATAATGTTTCAATACTGGTGCTTGAGATTCCCAGAAAACTGTAAGCATTGATGGATTTTCCAGCTGAAGCTCGACTTTTTAACTTTTTCTCAGTTGGCGATTGAGGATGTTTCCGTTCTATACTCTGCTGTTTACTCTCAGGCTCATGGTGTCTCATCAATCACCAGCAATGCTTCCCTTTAAGAAACTCTCACCTTCCTTGGAGTGTCTGTCCAAATATCAGTGGGGCATTTTGCTCGCACTGCAGTTACAAATGAATTGATGTAACATGTTTACTCCTGCACAGCAGTGACTGGGAAAACAGTAGACTTGAACAGAAAGCATTGATAAGACAGAAGTTTTAATGTAACCCAGAATGCGGATATTTTTTGACTCACCCTCATAATTAGTGAAATCACTTGTTTTTTGTCTTAATACTTTTGGCCACCATATGCCGTAAGATCATGAGCAGTTCACTTCCATTTCCATGGTCTTTCATAATTATGGTACAACTCGATGTCAGGCTCATTTGTCGATAGGATGTTATACTCGAACTCTGCATGCTTTTTATCAATGTTCTGGAAATCCTCCTGTTTTTATGACTTAACATTGATTTACATCTTTTCATAAGCCCTCTGTAAATACCTTCACTAAGTCTTGAATGTTGACTTTGACATTCACCTACATCCTGTTCTTGATGTGTTCTGAAGGAATTTATTATGGAAAGAATTCTACTGTGCTGCAATTCCTGCACCATTTACCCGGTTTGGAAATAATTCCCTTCATAATAAAGCATTTCAAATTGGTGCAAGATTTTATACTATTGTTAATACCTGTTATTGACGGTTAAAGAGCCTGTAGAAAAAGTTAAAATGTTAAAGCTAAAAATCAACTGATCAGCTTAAATGTAATCAGTGATATTGATATGATTTCAGGTTGAAGCCCACGTACATGTCTGTCTGTCTGTCTTTCTGTACAGCAGAACTCTCTGTCTAACTTATTAATACAAAGAAATAAAATCTTCTAAGGTTGAGTATTTTACGCTTGTTTACTCCAAGTTGTAGTTCTTTCGTCGTCAGCCAAATACACTCCCTGTTCCATAATCGGAGAGTAAATCACAGATGAGAAATTGAAAAAATAGATCGGATAAAGATGAAGTTTTGTCTTAAAACCACTACAGCACATTACAATTCACTTATACCACTTCAGCATTGTCAATTTCATTTTATTAACTAATCCCAGTAAAAATATTCAGTTTAGCTTTTCTAATTAATATCTATTGGTGCAGGTGTTTGTTTACATAAAATTTGTATTATTGTATAAATAAAACAGAAAATTATGACCAAATTATGTCTCCAGAAATGAACAAATTCACAACATTTGTGTTTTTGTTTAAAAAAAAACTGCGGTGCTGCAAGAGAGTCAAAACCAGGCGAAGCGTCGTGTAATGCTCACAAATGGGTCTTTTCCTTCTTCATGTCTGCACAACAGCCCATTCAGCTCACAAAACGGTTAAACTTGTGGGCAACTTGGGGTGCGAAATTCTGCTTCCGTCCATTTCCCCTCCCACTCCCCCAACCTTGCACCCAGTCACTTCCTCCTCTTCCATCACTTGAAGAAACCACTTCGTGGCAGGCATTTCAAAGACGACGATAAGGTGATTATCGAGATGGAACTTTTCCTCAAGAGTGAAAAACAAGGCTACTTTAAAGACGGTCTCCACCAGCTGGTTTGTAGAAGTGTGTCGCCTTAGGTGGACGATACGTAGATAAGGACTAAGCTCATGACCAATTTTTGTTTTCATTACATTATTTTTACTTAGCAATAATAACAATTTTATGACCGCCCCTCGTAAAATTACTTCCAGTTATAGTTATTATATATATTGCATTTCTTCTATCTTATTATAAATGTCATAAAACATGACTGTAGAAAACATACACTTTATGTTGAAATAAGATGTGTACCATAATGTGTACTCTCAATTGGGCACATGAACAAACTATAACCTGTTAAATGGTTTAAGACATTGTAGAGGGCTTATAGACCAGTGACTGGATACAAACATTTATTTCCTGAAAGATTTGTAAATGTTATATGATAATAATTATTATTATATCTGGCTAGGCAGCAGTAATTGTTAGTACTGTCGCCTTGCACCTCCATGGTCTGGGTTCGATTCCCGGCCAGGTTCGATTCCTGTCTCTGTGGTCAAGGAATTTGTATGTTCTCCCCATGCTTTGTGGGTTTTCTCCGGGTACTCCGGTTTCCTCCCAAAGACATTCACGTTAGGCTAATTGCCAAAATTGCCCATAGTTTTTGTGTGTGCCCTGCGATGGATTGCCACCGTGTCCAGGGTGTACCCTGCCTTGTGCCCTAAGTCTCCTGGGATAGACTCCAGGAACCCTGCAACCCTGAATACAGCGGTATAGACGGTGAGTGAATGAGTAAGTCATTATCTGGCTGTGCTACATGCAGGTTTTCACTGTATTTTATATCCATTAGCATTCATGTGCAGTGCACATCTGCTATCTGTATTCAGAGCTTGTTGGTGTTCACAGATTTACATTCCTTATGCTCTAGTTATACTCTAGATACTGAATAATTCATAAGCTTTGAAATTTTATGAAATTTTAAATGATCTCTCTGCCTTGGTGGATTATATTTGCATTTGTATATGATCCTTATCTGCAATTAATGTGAATCAACCCTCCTGCGTGCACTTACTGACATGGATCATGAGCAACAATGTTGTGGGATAACTTTTTGGATAATAGCAAATGTTTTTTTCTTTTTTTCTTTTTTTTTTTAAAGATATGTTGATTTATTTTCTTTAACAGCATGGTTCTAGGTGGCACTGTGGCTTAGTGGTTAGCACTGTACCCTTGCCCCTCCTGGGTCTGGGTTCAATTCCCACCTTGATGTCTGTGTGCATGGAGTTTGCATGTTCTGCCCATGCTTGATGAGTTTCCTCCAGGTACTCCAGTTTCTTCCCACAGTCCAAAGACATGCACATTGGACTAACTGACATTCCTAAATTACCTTGAGTATGTGCCCTGCGATGGATTGGCACCCTGTCCAGGGTATACCCCGACTCATTCCCTAAGTCTCCTGGGATAACCCCGTATACAGGATAAAGCGGCATAGATCAGATGTTTTTTAAATGTATAAAAAATATATAAATTAAAATAAGTATTAATTCCCATCACTTAGTACCCGGTTAAAGCACATTTGGATGCAATGGCAGCCTTCTTCTTGGCAGAAACATTCAAGCTCGACCAGGTTGGAAGGTGATCACCATTTTCATGTCTCTACAAAGATACTCTTGGGTTCAGGTCCAGATTCTTGCTGGGCTACTACAGGACTTTTACCATCAGAAAGATGGAAAGCTATTCATCTGACGGGTAGTCGTGAATTCAATCATATTTCTCCCATTCTAAAGAATCTACACTGGCTTCAAGTCAAACTGAGAATTGAGAAACTGAGAATTGATTTCAAAATTTTACCCTTCGTCTTTAAAGCATTAAGCCGCCAAGCTCCATGTTATTTATCTGACCTCCTACACTATCATAACCCGACCAGGTCACTCAGGTCTGCCAATCTCGGGTTATTGTCTGTTCAAAGATCACAGGTAAAACATTGCGGAGATCGTGCTTTTGCTATAGCTTGCCACAAACTCTGGTTTCAATTCGAATGGTGTCATCTCTTTCCATTTTTAAAACAAAACTCAAAACAGTTTTGAGATGGGTTTTAGATATATTGATTTTAGATATTGTATTTCATTCTTGCATATTTTTATTTTAATCTGATTTTTATTACTGATGTGTACAGCACTTTTGTTTTTAAATGTGCTTTATAAATAAAAGAAGTGAAGTGAAGTGAAGTTATTAAGGGGAAAAAGCTGTCCAAATCTGCCTGGCCCTATTTGAAAAAGTAAATGCTCTCTAAACCTAATAACTGGTTGTCCAACCCTTGGTGGCAACAACTGAAATCAAGTGTTTGCGATAACTGCCATTGAGTCTCCAAAACATTAATTCTGTTCTTTTTTGAGCCATTCAGACATGGACTTGCTGGTGTGTTTCGGATCATCGTCCTGCTGCATAATCCAAGTGTGCTTGAGCTTGAGGTCTGAATCTGATGGCTGGCCATTCTCCTTCAGGATTTTCTGGTAGAGCGCAGAACTCATGGTTCCATCAATTATGTCAGGTTGTTAGGTCCTGAAACTGCAAAGCAGGCCTAGACCATCACACCACCACCACCATGTTTGACTGTTGGTATCATGTTCTTTTTTATAAAATACTGTATTTTTAGGTCAGATGCAACAGGACACACACAAGTTCATCTTTTGTCTCATCAGTTCACACAATATTTCCCCAAAAGATTTGGGGATAATCAAGATGTTTTTTTGGCAAACGTCAGACCAGCCTGTGTGTTCGTTTTGGCCAGCAGTGGCTTTCACCTTGGAACTCTCTCATGGACAACATTTTTGCCCAGACTCATCCTTATTGTTAAATCATGAATACGGACCCTAATTGAAGCAAGTGAGGTCTGCAGTTCTTTAGATATGTTCAGAAATCAAGGAGAAATCAAGACTCATCAGAACAGGAAACGTTTTTCCAATCTTCTGTTGTGCAATTTTGGTAAGTCCATGCAAATTCTAGTCTCATTTTCTTCTGCTGTTATAATCTGCTTCAAGATCCGTCATGACTGTTTAGAGATACTTCTTACTGTTGCCCTTCTTTCTGCTTGACTCAGTTGGTCGTATGTCAAAATCCCAGTAGATCAGCAGTTTTGAAAAACACTCAGACCAGCCTGTCTGCCACGAACAACCATGCCACGCTCAAAGGCATTTATAGCAGATCATCTTGAGCATAAATGCATTTATATACATACAGTATACTGTATACAATATACACACATGCTTCCATACATACACCCACGCATTGGTGGGTATTTCAGATGGTGCGTTCTTTTTGGAAATCCAATAGGAATAGACTGAGCTAGGATATCTGTAATGTGTTGCCGAGCGGTTTGTGTCATGACATAATACAGAGGTGCGTTGCTGTGGAGTATCCAAGGAGTGTCCTTGACAACAGAACGGATTGTCTCAGTTCCCAGAGCCTGTGAGACCAACAGTTACAGTACATTCCGAAATATTACTGAGCATCTTGAGCCTGTTAAGCTAAAACCAGATGCTTGACTGTCCCTTGACATGTCCTGTTCAATGGTAAAATGAAGACCATTCCTTTTTCTTCATATCCTTTCCATTCTTTCTCTTCCTTTGTAAATCGAGTGTATACAAAAAAAAAATGGGGACATATGTGTCTGTGATGAGTAATGATCCTGTCTGCTTCCTGTCTGTTTTAATCAAAAACCTGTTCTCCTACTGTACCATCCATTCAACTGGTTTTACTCTCCCGCATATTTGCTTATACTGTTACTCTTCTTGAAAAGTTGTTGGACCACAAGTCTCCCAGGGAACTCTTAAACCTTTTCAGACATCTCAGACAAATGCAGCATTCCAAATGCTTATAATCGCTTCTGAAAGTATTCCACCTTATCTTTGCTTGACTGGTTGCCTCTCAGCATTGCATGGAGAAGCTTTGAATCTCTTTTAATCTCAGAAAAATCCAATCATTCTCAAAACCGTTTGTTACTGATGTAGGCATTGGTTAATTTCTCATTGCAGCATTTCTATTAAACTCACCAGGGCTCCACGAATTATAGCTCAGTAATGAAATAGTTCCTGCAGCAGCCCAAGGTTTTGTTTTCTCATTGCTGATTGGATCATCACTGTTATTTGAACTTTAATGCTAAGAATTAGGAAAATAATTTCAGGTTTGTACAAAGACTCCTTTGACACAATGTCACGAAGTAGAACCATTTTAGTGTTTTGGATGTCCCTGAAAGAAAAACAAATTTGTATTCTAATTAAATGTTATGTAAAAGTCACACACAATTAGAATTTAAAATATTAAATATTTCACAGTTAAAAACCAAGCAAATGGGCCTTGGCCTTCACCATTACCTATACATTATTATTATTTTTTGGTCACTAGAAAGGGACCGGTTGGAACAAGATTGCAGCAACAGATTATATAATGCTACATCTAATGAAACAGCATAGAATATAAAACTCTTTTTTTGTCCATAACTTTGAAAACAAAATGTGCTTCTGAAATAACACCAGCTGGACTGTAGGGAAAATCACCCTGGCCATAAAAGGTAGTTGTACATGTAGTTGTGTAATCCACTACTGTAAGTACCACCTTCTGCCCATTACGTGTCCGTGTGTATAACTGCAGAAAGAGATAGAATTGTACCAGACATGTGCAGTTAAAGGTTTTAATTAGTTTTCCATATTCATTACAGAAATGCAATCAGATAACCAGTGTTGGAGAAAGTACTCAAATCTTGTACTTGAGTAAAAGTAAAGGCTACCTAGGTTAAATTATCACTCCAGTAAAAGCAGTCTTCCATTTACCTTTCCAGTTGAGTAAAAATACAAAAGTACCCACCTGCAAATGTGCTTGAGTATCAAAGTCATATATAAATTATGAAGTGGGTTATTATGGCTCTAATGTTAGATTATTAATTTCATGATTAGACTCTTGGTTTATCGACTCTTTGAAACTCAGCGTCACTGATGTGTAATATAAGGTCATTAAATGAGTCTAAAACTGCTTAACATTATCATGAGCAGTCAACATAGAAGTGAGTCATTTCTATTAGGGAATCTGAGTGGCTGTGAAATAACAGGACATGAGAACAGGCAAACCGTATTTACTTACATGGCAGTGGGAGGGTACATCATCACCCCGGATTTTAACTTACGATTTAAGGATTTGATAGTTGTGATCTCATTACTGCTGTGCCACTTGGGGGCCTGATATCCTGGTCTAATTGCCCTTCTGTGTGTGTGTGTGTGTGTGTGTGTGTGTGTGTGCGTGCGTGCGTGCGTGCGTGCGTGCGTGCGTGCGTGCGTGCGTGGTAACTAGTCAGTCATGGTTTTGATAGTGTGTATTTGTTTCATGCCTCTTGGACAAACAGCTGGTGCCTTCAAGGTTGTTGATACGGCAGTTGTGCTTTGTATTCTGGTTTTTAGTCATGGGATGTAGGGAGTCAGTGTTATATTGTCTCTCAGAGCTTGCACTGTGCCAAATCAATGCAGCCTCAAACACTTTTACTATATAACAGATTTTGGTTAGAGTATGTGTTCCACTATTAATCACAAATAGGGTGGGGTGTATAGGAATTTTTTTTATTTTTTACTAAATTAGGGTTAGCTAAATAAAATTTTACTAAAGTTAGCTTGTGGCTAGTTGGAGGAGGCCAATGGTGACCATTGTATGTATTCCCATTTTCACCATCATCGTAGGACCTCTGGTCAACATACACATGCTCTCACACACTACAGGGAATTTGGGAACCTAACCTGCATGTCTTTGAGAGGAAACCGGAGAACCCAGAAGAAACCCACCAAGCACAGGGATAACATACAAACTCTGTGGACACAAACCCTGCGATGGGAATTGAATCCAGACCCTGAAGGTGCAAGGCAACACTGCTAACCACTACACCACCGTAGGAGGTTTATCAGGAAAGTTATCTTTTCTATATGGAAATTATTTCTTGTGAAAGCAATGGTCAACTGTTTGTGTACAGAGGTAGATTCCTATAGTGTACCACACAAAGCAACAAATATTCTACTTGAATGTGTTTAAATTGTCAAGACAATATCTATGACAATACCTGACATCTGCTAGCATAAAATCTCAAACCCCTGTGATCTCTCTTCTGTACTGATTATCCTGTTTGGGTCACGAGGGCTTATTCCAGCGAGCTGGAGTCTGGAGACAACACCTTGGATAGGGTACCAACCCATCACAGAGTTCAAGGACCCCCACTCACACACACAATAATACAGTACAGACAATTTGGAAATGCCTATATGCTTATAATACATTTCTTAGGACTGTTCAAGCAAATAGGATACCTGGAGGAAACCCACCTACATAGCATGAGGAGAACATGCAAACACCATACACACAGACCAGAGCAAAACTCAAACCCCCAAACACAGCCACCGTGTCACCTGTCGTCATTCCAGTAGGTTTTTAATGTTCCAAAAGCCATGCTGCAGATATATCTGGGACCTAGCATGTATAATCACACAACAGGACACATCTTTCTAAAGTGAAGACCACTTACAGTGCTTTGAAATCCTAAAGATTCTCCTGGTTTATTTTTATTGCTAGAAATCCATTACTTCACTACACTACTCTTCAATGTACACTGGCTGGCCAAAACACTCCAAAATTTAATTTAATCACCTTTCCATTCATGTGAGAAAAAGATTTCTCATGCGCCCAGAACCACTCTTTCATCATCTGAGTCCTGGAATATGGCCGTGCCATCAGGGAAGAAAAACTCTACTGATATGATAACCTGATCATTCTGTACATTCAGGTCATTAGTTTATTCATTGACTTTAGTTTATTGCCACATAATGTTGCTGAAGACCTGACCAACTAAAGCACATAACATTGCTGAGCCTAGACCTGACCGACTGAAGATCATCACTATGCATGATGGGTGCACTAATCAGACCACTTGACCTTCACTTCATCACTCTACACTTTGAAGCCTTTTGCTTGATTAGCCTTACTATCGATTGATTTTCTTATGGACACAGCTGTTTAGTCCCCAATCCTGTGAGTTCTCATTACTTTGTGTGTGTATGGAAATGCTCCATGCAGTTTCACCAATGACCCCTTTAAGTGGTCTCCATTCATGAAACAACATTTCGTCTACAAAGTGGACAATCCAGCATTTCAAAAATTTAGGCATTTGGCAGATGGCCTTATCCAGAGTGACTTACATTTTTATCTTATTATACATCTGGGCAGTTGAGGATTAAGGGACTTGCTCAAGGGCCCAACAGGGACAACTTGGTGGTCGTGGGGTTTGAACCAGGGACCTGCCTTAACCACTGAGCTACCCCTGACCCCTGATTATCAAAACCTTTCAGTGATTACTTTTTTTTGGCTACCACGTGTATATACAGTACAATAAATGTGGTTTTAATTGTTCTACTTACTGTTCACCTTAAACCAGTGCAGTAATGATATATGTCAGGTGGTAGTGTATAGTGTTAGCATTATTGAGAATGACATGTAATTAAATGTAAATGAGCAAGAAACATAAAAACAAAAACTTTCAGTATATTTACTGTACATCATGCATGGAGGTCTCATTCGTAAAGTTGATATGACATGCATCCAAGCAAAGCCACTTGTAGTTTGTTTGCCCAGATTATTACTGTCTCATTCAGCCACATTGACTATGATGTTAAACAGATTTGATAATGTGCTGTAGGTGTTGTGTGTATAGACTGTGTCTGCGATTCCTGTTGGATTATCCCAAGTTTTCAGGACTAGGCCTTGTGCACTCTGGGTTGAGGTAGATGGTTGTATGGTTTTGCATCATATTCAGTCTGGAGTTAACTGTACAACCTTCTATCTTTCCCTGCGGTGTCACCAACACGACTGACCTTAACCTCATGTCGACTGCCTTCAGGGTGCCTTGTACTGTAAGATAATTAATTAAACTGAGTGGCTAGATAGTTGTGGGTTTATTTCACTTTGCTTATGTATGTAAAAGGTAAATTGTCTAGTGTGAAAATCTCACAAAGAAATGTGTACAGTAAATGAATTTCATGTAAGAAATTGCATTATTTTATAAAGATGTAAGGCGGCACAGTGGCTTAGTGGTTAGCACGGTCGCCTTGCATCTTGAAGGTCAGGGTTTGATTCCCGCCTTGGGATCTGTGTGCATGGAGTTTGCTTGTTCTCCCGTGCTTGGTGGGTTTCTTCCAGGTACTCCCAGTTGGCAGGTAGTATATATGTGCCCTATGATGGATTGGCACCCCTTCCAGGATTTACCCCGCCTCGTGCCCTACTGTAAGTCTCTTTTTTTTGTCTTTAGTCAGCTGCAAGCCATAATTGCAAATCCCTTCACCTAAAAATGTGTCAAGAGATTGTGTTACAGCGCACGTTCAGGATATTTGTGTTTATTTTTCTTAGTGCAAGTAGAGTATTGAAGTGTACAAAAACACTTTATTTAAATAAAAATATTTAAAATAAAAATTATTTAAAATAAAGTGGAAAGCTTAGACACAGTGTGGTTTCACTGGAGTTGCATGAAGTCTGTCTGGTTCAAAAATGCTTAAAAAAATTAATAAATACAAATAAACATGTCTGTGTGTTAATGAGATGTCGGACTGTGGGTAATGTGGATTGATTTCTAGTATTTGCTCTGAGCTCTTCATAATTACGCCTGTCTTATTTCCTTTTAATAACAGGCATTTTCAGGCATTATACTTTTATTATATATTTTATTATATATAGAATCATTTCATCATGTTTTAATACAGTATAATATCATAAAAACTTGGAGATGCTGAAGTAAGAGAGCAGTGTCAGAGTTTCCTGTTAGAGATTATACTAAGAGTTAGGGCAGTCTGCAAAATATGGGATTGATTGTATGTACCATATTTTATTTGTGCACATCATGAACGACTTACAGTTTGGTTGCACCATGAGAACCTTATTTCAGCTGCTCGTTTAGTGATTTTGTGCTAGTTTTGCTTTTACTGCATTTTTGTCAGCAATGTTGCAGCATAAGTATTTGGAAATCTGGATTTTTCTTACTTCTCCACAGAAATCCTGGAACGCCATGACCTTATTTTAATAAGGTGCAAGAACCGGACATTAATGGCTAAATTTTTCTATGCATTTGAGTCAAATGTTCTTGGCATTCCTCAGCTTCGGGACTTGCACCCTACCTGAATGAAAAGGCTCCCCTGAAACCACACCATGTAACTTCTCTCTACAGTAGTGTTGTTTAGCATAATGTAGGTATTAATAATATAATGTAATGATTTGAATGTACAGTAAACTATATAATCACATAATGCCCATTTTTATTTCCGTTTTCATTTAAGATCCAGGATTCTGTATACTGTTTAAGGGAAGACCGGGAGACGCATCTCACCCACCAGATTGAGAAGTCTAGTGCTGAAACTTCGAGTGTGACTCTGTGTCCCTGAGACCCTTAACCTGTGGTGTCCCTTCAAGGTCACAGGTGAGGTCCTTGGGAATATAGAGTGTACATTCTGTCCTGTGCATTACTCTGTTTCTTTTTATTTTTACATGCTTTACCTAGGGTTTATCCTATGCTGCCATGAGAACCTGAAAAGTATGACCTTAAAGTTTGTGTACCATGCTGTTTAATTTTAACCAGTACAAAATCTTTGTGATTGTATTTAAGAACATGTCATTTTTTGATAAATGAATAAATAATTTTCAATAATTAAAATGTACTGTTATAAACATCTTGTATCACGGTTGACCCATCTGATGGTGGGGACAGTTCCTGTTGTCTGTTATCTCATCAGCTCAGAGCGTCCATCAGAAGTCAGCCAGTTAGGGATCAGTACATGATCCCTACACATATCTCCTGGACCAGCAAGGTGTATGAGACATGGAGAACAGATCCATCCATCCATCCATCCATCCATCCATCCATCCACCCACCCACCCACACACACACACACACACACACACACACACACACACACACAAATATAATTGT
>JAQQZT010000021.1:12706260-12718409 GCA_030068275.1 Clarias platycephalus
AGATAGATAGATAGATAGATAGATAGATAGATAGATAGATAGATAGATAATCATTACCAATAGAGCTGACGCACTCCTTGGTCTGGATCTGGCTATGCTATTCTGTCTGGGAGGAGAGTTCCGAGGAAACAGATCACGTCCAATTCCAATTACCCCCCCCCACACCCCCACCTTTTTTTAGCCCACCCCTCTCTCTCTCAGTCAATTTTATGTCGACTGCCCAAGCTCAGACGCCACATGATGCCAGCCCACACAAACCTGTTTGCATTTGCCGACACCCACAAAACTCCATAAAAGGCAAAACTGACACAGTGAAAATGTCCAGGCCAAAAAAGAAAGCCTTTCTCAGAGGTAGAAACATACTATCAGCATCCACATGTGCACATTTATGCAGTTATCTAACCAGCCAATGCAATGCAATGCAAAAAAAATTTAAATCATGCAGACACAGGTCAAGTGGCATGGTTGTTTGTGTCAGATGGACTAGTTTGAATATTTCTGAAACTAATGATGTCCTGAGAATTTCACACACAGCACATCTCGAGAGTTGGTCTAAAATGGTGCTATTAACAAAAAAACTGAGTGAGTTACAATTCTGAGAGACGAAATGTCAATTGTTAAAAAGTAAATTAGTTGAATGGCTAGTTTTCGAGGTAGGTCCGAGCTGCCACAAAAGATATAGCAACTTTTTACAATCATTGTGAGCAGAAAAACCTCAAATCATGAGGTGAATGAACTACAACAACAGAAGACCACATCAGGTTCTAGTCCTTTCAGACAAGAGCAGGAGCCTGTTTCTATCATGGGCTCATGCTCACCCAAACTGGGCAGTTGATGCAAAAACAAAAAAACAACACACACACACACACACACACACACACCGATCAGCCATAACATTACAATACAAAGCTTTATCCAGGGTGCAGGACACTGTGATGCACTGGATGTTCTGCTGCCTTTCTTTCATGCCCAGGATTGAGGTTTTTCACCCATTTGTGCTACATTGGCCTTTTTTGTGGAATCGGACTGGACGGGCTGGCTGTAGGTCCCCATGGGCATGGGTGTCCATGATCCTGCCACCAGTTTGAGTTGGTGATCAAGGTTATTCACTTCACCTGTCAGTGGGCCTTATGTTATGGTTGGTCGGTGCATAACCTGATGTTTATTCAGTCTTCAACTGTCCAATGATAGCCCATTAAATAAATGTATGAATGTTGGTGAATTATAGAACAATACGCAACATAAATGTGAATTAAATTGGACGAAAATGGTTTAACATGAACAAAGATAAATCACACATTGTATATCTACTGTAGTCAGGTGATCATGGATGCCAAATACATCAGACAGGTTGGTTTTGTGCTAGTGTCCCCTTCTTAATGTCACAGGAAGCCCAAAAATGGAGCACTAGTGAGTGCTGTGACTCAGTCCCGGCTCTATTAAGTTGCTGCGCAGCATTAAAAAAACAGACTTGACTCAAAAGCTGAGTCATTGCAGTCCTTCCTCCTCTTGTACAGCAGCACTTTTAATGAAATGACAAAGTATTTGTTGTGATTTAAGGAATTATGCTTGCCTGCTCACTTTTGCGTCACCATTAATTTTTATTTAGTTAATGCCTGTTATATGAAAAGGTTATTCAATAAATTTGCATGTAATCAACATGTATACACTATTTAAACTACACAAGGTTATCCGTACATATAACTGCAGTACCACATTGTGCCATGAAAAAGTATTTGCCCTGAGTAAATACAGAATGCAGTTTTAAAATAATGATTTCATTTATTAAGGGTAAAAAATTGTTCAAATCTACATGGAACTATGTGACAAAGTTTGGCACCACATAGGGGCACTAATAGGGGGCACCACACTTGCAATGACTAGCAATAACTCTTTCACATTGTTGTGGAGGAATTTTTATGTTCACTCTTCTTTGCAGAATTGTTTTAATTCAGCCACACTCCAGGGTTTCTAGCATGAATGGCCTGTTTAGGGATCTTAATCAGATTTAAGTATAGACTTTGACTAGGCCATGCCAAAATCTTATTTATTTATTTATTTTTGTTGACTTGCTGCTGTGTTCCGGATCATTGTCCAGCTCACAAACTGATGGCCAGACATTCTCCTTCAGGATTTTATATATTTGGGACATGTGAGACGAGCCTTTAAGTTCTTTTTGATCAGTAGTGGGTTCCACCTTATCTATTTTCTTACTGTTGAATTATGATCACTGACCTTAACTGACGCAAGTGAGGCCTGCAGTTCTTTAGATGTTATTCTGGGTTCTTTCAAGAGCTCCTGGAAGAGTCAGTATGCTCTAATTCAGGTAGTCCGGCCACTCCTGGGAAAGTACACCACTGGTTCAACTTTTCTCCAGTTGTAGATAATGGCTCTCACTGTGGTCTGCTGGAGTCCCAAAGCCTTAGAAATGCCTTGGTAACTTTTTCTAGACTGATACATGTTAAATACTTGGTCCATGTTCTTGAATTTTTTTTCAGATGATTGACTTTGAAAGACAGTTTCTATATAACTGATGTCTTAATTCAACAGGTCTGGCAGTAATCAGGCCTAGGGGTTGCAAGTGAAATTTCACTCAGCTTTTCAAAAATCACAGATCATTCATGAAACCTTTTTCATATAGGCCCAGGTAGGTTTGGACTGGAATTAGGTTTCATTTATCAATCACACGAACCAGATACCACACTGTATGCTATAATCATAGTTAAAAGTAACTGAATGAATGTGGTTGAATATAGCAATTAAATTCACATGGTAAATAATCAAATAATAAGTTGTTCTAGTGTTTTCAATAGAGTACAAAGTGACTTTACAGATAATTTTATTTTTTTCCATACTGTCCCAACAATGTTGGATTTGGGGTTGTATTTTTTAACTACAATCAGTGTTACATTTTATTGGATGTGCTCATATCATCTTGTTATAGTGAGGTCTCTGGCTGCTGCATTCTGGACTAACTGTAGTTTATTTATGCACCTAGTAGAACATTCAGACAGTAAGAAGGAGGAAACCCACCAAGCCTACCTTGGAGGTGCAAGGCAACAGTGCTAACCACTAAGCCACCTTACCGCCTTTCTGGATTCCGGAAATGAAAAAATCTCCAACACTTAATGTTTTGTCTAAAGAACTGACCAGGTTTGGGAGAAAATCTTCAAATTCACAAAGAGATTTAGGCCCTGTAAATAGCTTAAAAAAAAGACTACAGTACTCATCAGAAGGTTCCAGGTTCAAACTTAAGCCCCATCAAGTTGCCACTGTTGGGCCCTTGAGCAAGCCCATTAAACCTCAATTGCTCAAATGTGTAATAAGATAAAAATGTACAGTAATTTGCTCTGGATAAGGGTGTCTGTCAAATAATGTAAAACTGTCAATTTGTTGAAATAGAAATGTCTGGTTATTCATTGTGGTTGAAACACTGCATAGGAGGCAGAGCAAATTTAGTTTCAAGATTTGTTTATTACCACACCACGGTGTTGGTGTAACTGGGTTCGATACAGCTGAACAATCAACAATAGATAGTACATAATAAACTAAACAATGTACAGGACATAAAATCTGATTAATATCAGCATATAATATGGATTGAAGTCTTAATTAATACTGAGGCAGTGCAAATTTCACTGAGGAGTAAATGTGCAAAAAGTTGCAGTAGTATAGATGGACTGAAACCTGGTGCAGCAGTACTGACTGGAGTTGTGGTGTAACAGCAATGACTATAAAGTTATACCATCAGAATTACAAGTGCAGATATACTATAACAGTGCAGTTAGAAATATTATGGTAATAGAGACAGGTTTTTTTTTTTTTTTTTGCACCAGCATCTAAAGGGCAAGAAGAAGGAAGTAAACATTTAAAAAAAGTATCAAGAATCTGTTGGGAGAATATGAGAAACTCCATACAGACGGCAAAGCATTATCATGACTGTTGACATATTATTGAATTAAATAACTTCCTTTATCTATAAGATGAAGATTGTCTTTGAAACATATAATCTTAAAGATATTTTACTTCACAACCTGGGAATTTTATCAGTTAAACTAAACTAGAGGAAATTCCCCAACATGAAGCTTCTGCATTCATCCATTAATCCATTGCAAGTGCCTTGCAAAAGTATTCATATGAACTTTTCCACATTGTGTCATGTTACAACCACAAACATAAATGTATTTTATTGGGATTTTATGTGATAGACCACCACAAAGTAACTATTACATCATTGTGAAGTGGAAAGGAAATGGAACTGCAAACGGGACTTCTTATGGTTTCTTCTAATAATGGCTTTCTTCTTGCTTTTACTCATCCATAAAGGCCAGATTTATGGAGTGCATGGCTAATAGTTGTCCTGTGGACAGATTCTCCCACCCGAGCTGTGGATATCTGCAGCTCCTCCAGAGTTACCATGGTCCTCTGGGCTGCTTCTCTGATTATTCTCTATAGGTTTGCCGTTGTGCAATCCCCTTTCCATTTTCAAATGACGGATGGAACAGCGCGTGAGATGTTCAGAACTTGGGGTATTTTTTTTTAAATAATCTAACCCTGCTTTTAACTTCTCCACAACTTTATCCCTGACTTGTCTGGTGTGTTCCTAGGGCTTCATGATGCTGTTAGTTCACTAATGTTCTCTAACAAACCACTGAGGGCTTCACTGAACAGCTGTATTTAAACTGAGATTAAATTAAATTAAACACTCGATTTACTAATGAGGTGACTTCTGAAGGCAGTTGGTTCCACTGATTTTAGTTAGAATACAAATGTATGCCACACTTTGTAGATTTTTTTTTGTAACACTTCACAATTGTGTGCCACTTTGTGTTGGTCTATCACATAAAATCCCAATAAAATACATTTACGTTTGTGGTTGTAATGTGACAAAATGTGGAAAAGTTCAAGAGGGCTACAAATACTTTCGCAAGGCACTGTATCAAAATGTCTAGGAGAAAGCAAAGACAAGAAAGATTTATTAGAACATTGATGAGGTTCCTCAATTCATCATCAGTTCTTTTATTCAGCATCTGTTCATTAAAAAAGGAAAAAAGACTTTTAGAATTATACTCAAAGTCCAGTTATCATAATTTATCGGAATGAGATATAATCAATTTACTCTTGCTCATGCTTGGGTCATATACCTGATAGTTTTAGCATGTCATTAAAAAAAACATACAGTACTGTGCAAAAGTCTTGAGCACCCTAATTTTTTTCATATTAAATTAAATTAAATGATGACAAAATGGCAAGAATTGTTTTACGCTGACTGGCTACAAAGTGCCTAAAGATAGAATTTTTAAAATTGGTTGTTTATGTAACAACCTCAGCAGCAACCTCATTTCCCGTCTTGTTTGTTTCTACCACTCAGCATTGACGTGGACAGGGTAAGACGGGAAGCACATGAGACGATGCAGTGTCCACTGTACAAGCATCTGGAGACAGTGTTATGATCTGGGGTTGATTCAGTTGCTCAGGTCAAGACAAGAAAAGAGAAGCCAGCTGACGACCTGAATATACTGAATGACCAGGTTATCGTGTTTATGGAGTTTTTCTTCCTGGATGGCATGGGAATATTCCAGAACTCAAATTATGAATGTGTAAAGAAGAGCAAAGTATGGAAATGTTCACAGATATATTCGCCATCACACTGTGCACCATAATCAAAGATAACGGCAGTTATTGAAATCTTGTAGTGTGCAATGCTTTTTTTTCGGTTTGGTGGGGCTTATGGGGGTAGTGTAATACCCCTGGTCAGATTAGTTGCCTAGTTTCTTTAGAAAACATCCAAAGTGAGAACACGGCAGTCGCACTCAGAGCAGTTGCACACCAAAACATAAACCGAGACTGAACAAATCGACCCAAGATGCAAGAACTGAAAGCTGATAAAGTATACATTGTGACGGATGTAGGTACATCTGGACCAAAAGACAGGAAAACAAATAATAGATGCTAGTTATTCTACACTTTATTTTATCATACAATATTTTAAATTAGCTATTTACATTATTATTGTTTTTATTTATTATTATTATCATTTTTTGCAGTTAAGTCAATGTTGGCTTCAGTTAGTTTCGAATGCTATGCTAATGCTATAACTATTACTCCCAACCGTCTCTCTAAATTAGTTACATCTTCGAGTCTTCAGGAAGGAAGACGGTTATCACTATCTACTGAGAAACATCCAGCTGAATTAATATTTTTAAAGATTTTTATTTGTGAGCAGTGTAACACCCTGAAAGTGCTATCCGTCCATTTCCACATGTCTCCTGTGACTAGTTATTGTTGCTATGATTGATAGTGGAGCGAGATTGCCACCCATTCATGAGCATGACCACTTTTGCTCTCTTAGACTCCTGACTCAAAATCGGCGATAGCTGTGGCAACATAGGGACTTTAAGGGAGTCAAGGTGTCGCCATTTGATCCACATACACCTTGGCACCGGTTATATGCCGGACACCGTTCCTGACACGACCCTCTCATTCTATCCGGGTCTGGCACTCAGGATGCCCCGCATCCACTGATCTTAGACTTAGATACCTTATGTACTGTTAGTCTGGCATGAAATGAACAACATTCTGTACAAATACCTGTGAAAGCAGGAAATCTGCCAGCAATAAGCAATAAGAGCAAATTTGATCTCTTCTTTAAGTGCAATTGCAAAAACCATGTTTGATTATAGAACGTATCTGGTTGTTCTAACCCCTTAACCGATACCACATTTTGGAATGTTACAACCTAGAACTGAAATGAACTGAAATGTATTGGGATTATACTCTGATCACTCTCAACCTAATGATGACTTGAAAATGAAAAGAATAAAACATACAGCATGCTGAAAACGGAATTTAAAGACCTTGATGACTTTGACAAGGGACAAACCTAAATGGCCAGATTATTGGGTCAGAGCTTCTCCAAAATGGCAGTTCTTATTAGGTACTCCTGGTGAGATCAGCAGTGAGCATCTACCACAAGCAGCCCAAGAAGCGATCAAACCACAAACTAGCAACCAGGTATTGGGTGCTCACATTCCCTCTGTATTCCTCGGCCTCTTTCAGCAGGATCATGTGACCACATTGTTCACGAATGGTTTGATGAGGAACATGATGAAGAATTCAAGGTTCTGAATCTCAATCCGAGCATCTGTGGGATGTGCTGGACAAACAAGTCTGAAACTTAAACTTGAAAACGTAAAGGATGTGCTGCTAAAGTCTACAGGGTGCCTTCATGGGTCCTGCCGAGGTTATGACTCAGCGGGTCAGAGCTGTTGGTAACACACACAAGAGCAAAAGCATATTAGTCAGGTGGTGGTAATGTTAGGGCTGATAGGTACGTAAGTCTCAAAGAAAATATAGTTAACAAAATTATTTTTGGAAAATGAAAGTGGGTAAGTTTTCAGCCCACTGCAAACCTGAACATAATTTAGTTAAATCAAGTCCACCAGTGTGCAATTAAAGTGTCATTTATAGGTTAAAAACATAAAGAAGCTTAAAGAAGCAAAATTTTGGATGTCCAAATCAATGGTACATTGAAAACATTACCGTCATTGGGGATGTTTAATATTAGGCTTTTATATGAATATTAGTCTGAACAGAAGACACCAACACAATGTTGCAAATACAAATTCAAAACATCATTATTAATTACTATTTTTTTTATTTCTCAACTGCAATCCATTCTTGAAATTCTGCTGCTTCGAGACAACAAACTCGGCTGGGAGTTATTAACACACCCTTGTACATTCCTGACCTCGCTCCAATTAAAGGAGTTCCTGGGAGGTACAGTCAGATTATGGCTCCGGTGTACTGAGAAAACTTTTGATCCTGATGGTATCCAAGCACTAGTGAAACGCTGGGATAAGTGCATTAGTGTAGAGAAATAAAGGGAGTTTTTACTCTCATAACAGTGTTCTGTTATTCTGCACAATCGAAAGTCCCTGGTTGATTTGAACACCCCTCATACAATTGCACATCTATTGATTTGTCAGGCAACATCACCCGTCAGTACATGTATAGGATGTGCAGGTATGCTGAATGTCCAAGATCAATTCTGTAAATTCGTTGTCCAAAAAATATTTTACAGTGAAGTACTGTACAGTAGATACATAACAAATTATATGGACTACTGCCTATCCTAGGAGTCTTAGGGCATGAGGTGAGGTACACCTTGGACAGGGTGCCAATCCATCATAGGGCACACACATACACACACTCACACACACACACATTACGGGCAATTTGGGAACACCAATTAGCCTAATCTGCATGTCTTTGGACTGTGGGAGAAAACCGGCGAACCTGGAGGAAACCCACCAAGCACGGGGAGCACATGCAAACTCCATGCACTGAATTAGAAGATGTGTTGACTTTTGATGTGAAGACTTTTGACTGTTAAAGCATGACATAAAAGTCAATAGTCAATTCTTTGAAAGGTGTATTTGCAACATTGTTTTGGAGTCATTCAGTCATCGTTATCTTAAAGTAACTTTTTACATAAAAATTTTCAATTCATTCTAACTTACAAAAACAACGCTGGCTCTGTGTTATGTTTTAAACGGATCAATTCACAACCTTATTAAAACAATATAACATGGCTTCCTGCTGGGACGTTTGCCAGGAGCCACATAAAATATTCAGTTCAATTCAATTCAGTTTTATCTGTATAGCGTGTTTAACACCAGAAATCGTCGCTAAGCAGCTGTACAGAAATAAATAATTCCGTAATATTTCTACATATTACAGATATAGACCAATCAGAAATGTACACTGTTATACAATGCACACTTGCTTTTTAGTTTTGCTTAGCTAGTTTATATTTTCTTAATTGGGTTCCTGTTTTATCCCTGTCCAAATACACACACCTAGTCTGAAGGTCTGAAGCTGTCTGGAAAGCTTTGTAAAATAATATAAATATAATAATAATAATAATAATAATAATAATAATAATAATAAATGTGTTTGTTTTTGTCTTTCTATTTGATTTTTGAAGTTTTTTAAATAAATTCTAAGTAAATCATTTATATGTACACCACCAGAGGGCAGTATCTTTTTAAAAACTACGGTCAGTACTGTAAGTCTCAACCTTGGTTTAAAGCAGTGGTTCTCAACCCTGTAATACACATTGTAGTGATGTCCCTGCTCTATCACACTAATACGGCTTGGAAGACACAAATGTCCTCCAAGGTAGGTGAGCAACATAAGTGTGGTTTAGATCATCAAAGTTGACATGCCTTCCTTCTCTCCTTCTCTCCTTCCTCTGCATCCGCCACAGTCACAGAAATGGGAATGGGAGATTTTCTGGTTAAGAAAAAAATATATTGAAACAGACAAAAAAAAAAAAGAAAGAAAAAAAGAAAGAAAGAAATCAGAAATAGTTGCATGAGTAATTCTAACATACAGTGTTACCTCAGCATATGACTTTAATCCGTTCATAAGTCGAAATGCATTTTCCCATAGAAAATAGTTATATTATTAATAATACAAATATTACCAATTTCCAACACTGTAATAAAAATTTTTGCATATGAAAAAAAAAAAAGAAGTAAAATATGAAATAAATCGACCACTGTAGTTAATTACATCATAAAACAGGATTCCCTTTTAAATCATCATGAAGAACTAGTTTTCAGCATGTACCTGTCTCCACTCTGTGTAATGAGCCTCCGGCACGTCTCCATCTGCACGTCCAGGCCCCTCTTCATACTGCACATCTCCATGTACTCATGCAGGTGCCTGTTCATGTCTGATTTCGCTGTGGCCAACTCCAGCTGGGGAAGCATAGCAAGAGAGTGTCGAGAACACACACACATACACACACACCTCGGGGGATAAAGAACATCATGGAATGATGAACCGTAAAATATTACTATATACGTACATTAGATACTGTAGTATGGATAAATAGTATACTAGTATAGATAAATTTAAACAAACAGACCTAAGTACATATAGGTACAAACCCTATTCTAAACATGGGGAAGCCTTTATACTGGTCTGATTAAGTCTTTTAATGTACTCGATGGTGATGTTGGTACCACAAAGTTGGAAGTTCACAACTGTATATAATGAGTCTTGACGATGAGATTGGCCCAAGCTATGTGCACATGGAGGTTTCGGAGGAGACCGACATGTTCTCGGAACCCTAATGTGAAAAATGCCCTTGTTCGGCACCATGGACCATTTAAACTGATCGTTTTCGGTGCAGGGACCTGAAACATGGTTGTTGGGTAAAGCATGGAACATGGAAGTGAGCAGATGATGTTATGATGAAGGTTTTGGGTCCTACACAGACTCAACTACTTCCTGGAAGAATGGACAACCCCAAAACATAATGGCTTCATCAGTCAGTGGTGAACCCTTGGGGTACCAGAGTGACATCACCAAGGACAGGATGTTCCTCCAAAAACTGATAAATAGTGGCCAAGAAATATAAAGCAATCTTAAAGCAGAAATATAAGCTCACTTTTTGCATGTAACAATAATCTCTCAAATTTTTTTCACATATCTGAGTTATAGAGTGTGTGTATGTAAGTATGTTGGTGATCCGGACTGAATCACCCCAGAGAATGTTTTAAAATGTGATTCTCTATGGAAAACAAGGAAGAACTTTTCGGAGAACAAATTTTTCTCAGAGCTGCAAAAAATGGATTTATCTCATTTTGCTGTCAAACCGTTCATATAAATCCAGAACCTAGAACACAGTGAAAGCACTTACCTCAATCTGGTCTATGGTCTCTTGGTATTCCTTCTCACGAACCTGGAACATAGACTCTGTGTCCTTTATCACCTTCTCTATGGATTCATCCTGCTGTGGACAAAAAACCCCCCAAAAAACAGAAATTAACTCAAATATTAAGCTAATGTAAACCACTGTTAGGCTGAAAAGTAACTTGTTTTATGCTTGTCTGTTTTTATGTTTAGCTCAATATTTATGATTATAAATTGGTGTTTATTATAATGATACTGTGCAACATAATATGGATATACAGTTTGTCTAGCGGTCTTTCTTCCATAGACTTGTTTACAAAGAAATCTCTCTGGTAAGGCCAGTACTAAATCCCGCATACCTCTCCGTTAGAGTCCAACGCCCAGGTGCGTCGTGGGAAATCTCCCCAAAGCAATAATGTTTCTTCAGTTTCTTCCCATGCCAGACTATCACAGTCATCCTCAAACTCACAGTCATGCCTACAAAACACCCACATAAGCATTACCAGGCCATTAAAAGATCAATATTAAAAGGTTAGACTTGACTCCTGAGAACCATAAATCCAATACTGAGAATCTTAAAATACAACTTAGAATGATTTTCCAAGAGAAAATGGTTGCATTGTAGTGCTGGATTAATGAAATTAAGTGGAACACAACTTCATATCATATTTACTGCTCTGGATCAGGCAGACTGACGAAGACCCTCATGTGTTTAAAGTGATGCGTGAAAAGAGTAACTTGAATCCATATGCCGATGCGTTCGCTTGGGGAAAAGCCAGACAAGGGGTTTGTCAAGCGGCTTTAAAAGTTTTTGAGATACATCTTCTACTGGGTCTAACAAACAAACTTAAAACAGTCAATGCAAACAAGCTACAAAATACAGGCGATAGTATTAAGAGATCTTTTTTATGATTATTATTATGATCCTGTCCAAGGTGCCGTAAGTCTCCTGGGAAAGGTTCCAAGCCCCTTGTGACCCTGCATACAAGATAAAGCGGTACAGACTAATTACATTATAATTTAATTAACGCTCATCATCACGGCACGGTGGCTTAGTGGTTAACAGTGTCGCCTTGCACCTCCAGGGTCCGGGTTCAATTCCCACCACAGGTCTGTGTGCATGGAGTTTCCTCCCAAAGACCAAAGACATGAAGCTTAGACTAATTAGCGTTCCCAAACTGCTTGTAGTTTGTGTCTTATGATGGATTGGCACCCCACCTCATGCCTTAAGTCTCCTGGGATTGGCTCCAGGCCCCCCGTGACCCTGTATACAGGATTAAGCGGTATAGATGATGAGGGAGCAAGTAAAGATCAATCATTAAAATCTCTAAAACATAGTATGCACAATTTCACCTGAAGATCTACAGCAAGTAATGTAATAACAGGTATTTTACTGTACCCATGCAGGCTTCAATAATATAACTTAATAATGGTCATACATC
>JAQQZT010000021.1:12723855-12741146 GCA_030068275.1 Clarias platycephalus
AAAAGCGTTTGCAAGCTGTGATATCTGCCAGAGGAGGTGTTACTAAGTACTGATTATGTAGGGTGCCCAAACTTTTGTTTTTATCTATGACATTTCCAAGAGAGACTGTGTTAACATCTTTTCAATAAAAAAATTTACCAAAATCTGTTATTTATCAAGGGGTGCCTAAACTTTCGCATAAGACTGTAAACAGTAAATGACTCAGGTCTCATTAGTCTAATTAGAGTTGAGAGCAGTAAGGCGATGTTAGTTCCTGTGGCACTGTGGGCATTCGGAGCATTCACAGTCATGCTGCATTGCAGATGCTGAGGCACAGGGGGAGGAGGCACAAGTGAAACTGACAGGGCTCTGTGTGTGTGTGTGTGTGTGTGTGTGGACCAATGTGATTTCAGTTATTATTTACTGTAACAGGGCTTAGAGGAAAGGCTGCAGGAAACGGTTCAGCAAAACAAAATCGCAGACATTATGCACAGAAACCTGATAGAAATATGTCAGTCTAGGCAGGAGGTTGGTGGAAAGCAAAAAAAAAAAAATTCTGTTCATAGTATAACTAAGACCTATGTAAGACCTATATGTAATGGATTGAAGGGATTTTTAACTCCACAACAGTTCTGCCAGGATTCCTGATTTCTTTGGCTTTGGGCAACAGCAGCTATGAATTCAGATATACATCACCCAGTCATTACATGATGTCAGGTAAACACCATATATTATGAAAGTTATAATCGTCCAAAACATGGTGGGACTAAAAAGTGTTTATGAAAATCAAATTTTCAATCAGGATCATGTAACACTGTTTTTCTTAATACGTAATGCTTCTTATTTTCCAATCCATGCTTCTTCTTTTTTTTTTTGTAAATATGCGTACACATTAATATTTTTATAAGATCAAAAGAAACACATTTTTGCTAAATACAGTTTCCTGCCCCTGACTTCATTCACTGTCATTCAGATGAAACTTGGCCAATTTAGATTTTACATGACAAGACATGAACCTGAAAAAAGTGTTTTATTCTAAAATGTGAAACTGTTAAAATATTGCAACATGAATTTGACATGGTTACGGACACTACAGATTTTTAAAAATAGTTTTAACCAAAAACCGGAATCCTTTAATTTAAACAATTTTAACAGTCCATATGCTTCTGGAAGGTTACTCCAATTTTAGTATCAATACTCATAAAGAAATATTAATAATTAGCATTTTAAACTATTATTGTTAGAAGCGAGACAGTATAACATACAAAATCATCTCCCCAAAACGGCTGAAGTTAAATTCTAGCAACTTGAGCATTTTTGAAAGTATCTTCTCTGGCACACACATTTTCTGTATTATATGTATAACACAATATATACATATATTGTATTTTAAAATACAAAATCAGCACCAATACTGTGTTTTGGCCGAATGGAATATATTAAGCGGCACTTGAATGTGTTGAAAAAATGGGCAATAGTAGGGATCTGAGTGACTTGGACAAGGGTCAAAATGTGATGGCTAGATCAATTAGGTCGAGGCATCTCCATTGGTGTTCCTGGTTTGTAGTTGTTAGCACGTACCAAAAGGGATCCAAGAAAGGACAACTGGTGACAAGGTCCTGGGCTCCCAAGGGTTTGATGTGTATCACCTACTTAAACATTACTACAGACCAAGTACAACCTGTTATGGCAATGCTGTTCTGTAATGGCTGGGGCCACTTTCAGCAGGACACACTGCCAAAAAATGGATTAGATTTCAAGGCTTAATTTGCATGTATGTATATGAACTGTGGAAGGAAACCGGAGCATCCCGACGGAACCGAGCAGGCACAGGGACAACATGCAAACTTCATGAACACAGACCCCGAGGGGGGAATTGAACCCGGAACCTGGAGAAGCAACAGCGACAGTGCTAACCACTAGTCACCATGCCACCCAATCAAATTAGTGAACAGAAATTAGTTGTTATATTGTATAAGTGAAAATACACATGTTCAAATCAGGGTCAGAACCAGGACAGATTAAACAGGGTGGCAATATGACCTTACAATACCAATACATTTTCAGTTCAGTTAGGATATGAAACAAACATGCAGGACGATGCCTCTAGCGATCCGAATAACTCTTGTTTTTTGCCCATACACATATTGTATTTTTGTCTGATCACTCTTTCCATCATTATCTCAAGCGAGCTCGCCCAGCCTGACAACATGCTGCAAAAAGCAGGACCATCAGAGCCTGGAAGAAGCTCAGTTCTGATTGGCTGCTTCTGACTGGGGAGGAAACATCCAATAAGAATGAAGCATCTTCCGGGATTTCTTCTTTAGCTGAGAGATGTTTAGAAAGCACAAGGATTTGAGGGAGCAAAAAAGACAATTTATGTGCAGGAGAATTGGAAAGTTTTTTCCAAAGAAATGAGACACAAATTTAAATAAAAATAAATTAATAAATAAAGCTGAAGTTAAACCTGTGCCATGAAATTAAAAGGTTGAGTAGAATTGTTATGAACAAGTTATGAGCAGTCATGTGTCACATTATGTCACAGCATCATGCTAAACTGCCTGGATAGAATTTACTGAACCTTTTGCAGTACTTTGATATCTGCCTGAAGTTTAACTTGCACCATAAGTGAAATCAAAATGTTGAGTAAAAGCGATGTTATGAACAGTTATGTGTCGGATTTAATAATCTATTTTAAAATAAACTACTAATACTGGTAAGTTGCTGGAAAGCAACCTTGGGTGACCAGAAAGGCACCTATATAAATAAAATGCATTATTATTATTATTATTGTTGTCGTTTAATTGCTCAGTGTAAACAAACACCTGCACCAATAGATATTATTTAGAAAGGCTAAACTGAATATTTTTACTGGAATTATTTAATATTTTCATGTGCTATAAGTGAATTTAATCTTGCTGAAGTCGTTTTAAGACAAAACTTCATCTTTATCCGAACTACTTTTTTGATTTCACATCTGTGATTCACTCTCCGATTACCGAACTGTATTTGTCTGCCAATGAGAGTTAAATACAACTTGGCGTAAAAAAAGGTGTGAGATACTCAACCTCATAACATTATATTTCTTTGTATTAATTAATAAGTTAGTCAGAGAGTTCTGTCGTACGTGGTCTTCAACCTGAAATAATAATAATATCAATATCTCTGATTACAGCATCATTTTAGACCAGGAGAGATGATACGTGCAGGAATGCTGACCTTTGCTTGTATTCATCCCTTTCCATCTTCACTTTCGCCAGCACGTTCTTAAGGGCTCGGATTTCCGGCGTGGTGGTGTCGATTTGAACCCCAACCCCATCCTGGGACGGCCATGACACCCTGGGACCCGAAACCCTAAACTCCCAGCTATTGTTGAACCTCCCAGGAGGGTTGTGGAACCAGATCGAGTTGGGACGAGCCTGCGGTGCCGAGTTGGTCCACCTTTCGGAGATGGACTTGGGATCGACTGGAGACGGTGGGTTAAGGGTGAACGGTGGGGAAAGGTTGGAATTGGAGTCGACCAGATTTCCAGAGTCGAGGAATATCTTGTTTCTGGGAACGAGTCTCGGTCCGGATGAAGTTCCGGTCAGACATGACGAATGGTTTGTTGAGAAGTCTAGTCCAGGGCCTTGTCCACATCCTCTGTCGTTATTGTTGGCTTCTAGGGCTTGCTGGAGCTGGCTTTCCAGCGCTTTGTTTCTGCGCTCCAGCTCATGCACTTTGGCCAGGAAGCAGCGGAAGCGCAGGTTCAGAGTCTTCAGGACGCTGATGTTGGAGCCCAGATCGTTGCGCAGAGCCGCCGCAGCAGGAGGAGGAGGAGGAGGAAGATGAGGAAGGGATGCGCGGGACAGAGAGCCGCTTGGATGGAAATACCCAAAGCTGTTAGACAGAGATCCAGAATCCCAGCTGTCCCCAAAGCAGAAACCTTGATCAGGTGATGATGCGTCTCCAGATTCCGGATCGGATAAACTCATCCCGGGATTCTGTGGATACTGGACCGAGTGCGCGCTCTCCACAAAACCGGGATCCATTCTACGGGAAAATCGGAAGTGCTGGAAATCTGGCATGAACTCCGTTTTCACAGTCTTGCTGTATTGTATTGTATTGTATTGTAGAGTCTCTTCTTGCACAATCTGACCTGTATAGTTTATTATCCCGCAGAGCCCATGCAGGCTTGAGATGCTCCTATAATAACTGCGCAGGCTCTCTCTATAATAAACACGCGCTCAGTTTACCGGAGTTACTGTAGTACGCGGTCATTTGAAAATGACACATATGGTCGCGTGTCTGTCTTCAAAGCCAAGGACTGAGCCTTTAACTGATATGATGGTGTTTACAAGTTTAATAATGTAAACACTCCATTGCTGAGGATAAGAATTGTTCAGTCTTGTTTTTTGTTTTTTCACATGCGCAAAAGTCCGAGTTTTATGGTACTGACATCAGCGCGCGCCGAAAAGGACTGCGTAATTCCTCTACATCAGCTGATTGTGTGTGTCTGTGTGTTGTTTATATATATATATATATATATATATATAGACTATCTCATTACTACATAGATTACAAATACATATAAAACCATTGTATACACACTACAGGAAAAGAAAACCTTTTACGTATAAATATGTTTACTGAACTTATTGCTATACGTTATATATTGATATACTGAATATGATAGTATTATGATAATATATTACTAATATAATGTACATTATACTGATCACAGGAAGGAAGTCACTATATATATATAACATATAACTATCATTTTATTTTCATATATATATATGAAATCTTCCTGTGATCAGTGGGTTTCCTCCCACCGTCCATAGACATGCAGTGTAGGTTGAATAGCATTTCAATTAGCCTGTAATGTCTGATATTGTGTGTGTGTGTGTGTGTGCTATGCCCTATGATGGGTTGCCACACCATCCAGAATGTACTGCCTTGTGCCCTTAGTTCCCTTAAATAGATAATATACTGCACACACACACACACACACACACACACACACACATGCGCGCCCAGCTAGAAAAAGATCACACTAATATTTCATTAAAAATAAATAAAATAAAATTATAAATTAATTTAAAATTAATTTATGCACGATCACAACATTTATTCTTGTATGGTAGGATAACAGGCATACGGATAAATGAATGTTGAATTTGCTTTAACTTGTTTATGTTAGAACCTCTATAAAAATGATAATAAGCTTATGATCGAGACATTACAATGATATTTTCAAGTTGTCCTCCAAAACATTATTGTCGATACAGTAGGTCATGACCTACAAATTACATTTATTTTCTTTAATATTAATGTATTGAAATGTTTCATTGCTTATCTAAAAGGATGCCCCAGAAGTCTGGACCCAAAGGCAAAAAAAGTGGGCAGTTTGATTTTTAGCTGAGCAAAAGTATTGGAACAGATATTCCAAAATTAAGGTAAAAAAAAAAAAACACAGTATTTGGTTGTATACTCCTTCGAAAATCTGGTACCAGTGAATGGGAACAGAGTCATAGGGCAGGTCAGGTTAGCCAATCAGCGCATCACTTCATCCACCTGTTTGCTTACCCTGATGCACTGATCCCTCTGGAACAGGGAAAAAACACACACACATTGGACATTTCTATTTCACTTTGCACAATTTTTAATGGACATTGCATCTACATGCTTATGCATATTTGCACACTCCCCGGACATTTCTATTTAAATTCTACGTCAATTTCCACAAGAGTGGCAAAGAAGCCTTTTTTTCAATTAGTTTCACTGATGTTTTTTTTTTTTAAGGCGACGCAGCTGTTTAATCCCAATCCCTTCAGTTCTTTTTACACTGTGTGTGTGGAAATGCACTTATTTTCATTATTGCCGTGAGTTCTACTGTTTGATTTATTAAGCCTTTAAGTGATCTCCTATCACTCATTTATGATGTTTTTCAGACCACATTTCTTCCTCGAAGATGATGGTTCACCACTATCCTTCCAAGTATTAATAATGTGTTCTTAACCCAATTCTAATAGTTTCAAAAATCTTCTTAGTTGTTTTCTTTGCTTGATGCAGGGCAAGAATTTGCCCCTTCTGAAACAGAGTAGCATTTTGCCTTGACCAAAGGATACGTCTTCTTACATGGTTGTTTAAGAAATGAGAAGCATCAGTGAGGGTTAAATAACTTGTTACCGGCTGACCCATATTAAACACTGCAGTAATTATCCAGTGTGAGGCTCCTAACTATTTGCCTGGTTAAATCCAGTGTGACGGCCATGTGTATGGTTGCATTCGGCATTGGTATTTAAATTACATCTGGACTTAACTTCTGTCGCCACAGTAATCCCAGCAGCATTGAGGGAGACACCTTTACCAAAATCAGAAGTGTAATACATCGAACCATTACATTTTGATGTGAACATTGTTGAGATCAAGTGTAAATTCTAACCAGTTCATCCGTCTGTTAGAGGGTGAATTTTATATAAATCAATTACATATGAAGAATTCAAACAATATTATATACCAGCTGCTGAGCATCTCGACAGGCATAGGAACAGAGGGAATACATATAGTAGCGTTCAAAATAATAGCTGTCCAACATCAGTAAACAGATCAATTATTGTTTTTGCGAGAAATTATAATTCTTCATGGTAAATATTTTACTTGTAGGTGTAGTGGAGTAATAGAATGCACCTGATTCTGTGTAATTGAATCATTAATTGAAAAGGGGCGTGTTTAAAATAATAGAAGTGTGGAGTTCAATTAGAGAGGTAAATTATTCTGTGAAAAACAGGTGTCAAACAAACTCAAGGATAAAAATAATTCAAGGATAAATGCAGAAAAGGTTGTCCTGTGCTTTTCTCTCCAAAAATAAAATGGGTCGTTCCAGACATTGTTCAGAAGAACAGCGTACTTTGATTCAAAAGTTGATTTGAGATGGGAAAACATACAAAGAAGAGCAGAAAATGATAGGCTGTTCTGCTAAAATGATACCAAATGCTTTAAAATGGAGACCAAAACCAGAAAGCTATTAGCAAGAAGCCCCCGCAAAATCCTATTGTTGAAAAAAAGACATGTGCTGAAGAGGTTACAGTTCGCCAAAGAACACATTGACTGGCCTAAAGAGAAATGGTGCAATATTTTGTGGACTGATGGACAGTTTATCAGGTGACCCCCAAACATTGAATTCAAGCCACAGTACACTGTGAAGAAAGTGAAGCATGGAGGCAAAAACATCATGATATGGGGAAGCTTCTCATACTATGATGTTGGGTCTATTTATCACATTGCAGGGATCATGGATCAGTTTGAGTACATCACAATACTTAAAGCGGTCATGTTGCCTTATGCCGAAGAGGAAATGACCTTGAAATGTGTGTTTCAACAAGAAAACGACCCCGAACACACGATTAAGCGAGCAGCATCTCGAGTCCAGACCAACAAGATTAATGTTATGGAGTGGCCAGTCCAAACCTCAGACCTTAATCCAATAGAAAATTTGTGGGCTGACACAAAAAATACTGTTTCTTGGGCTGGAATACCTTCAACGGTGCCAGAAGTTGTTCTCAGAAACCATGGTTATACAACTAAATATTAGTTCAGAGATGCACAAGACAGATTAAACTAAAGCAATCTTTCTTAAAGCATTTTTGTTTAAACTGTAAATTCATCATTTTGTAAAGATGAGTGATGAGACTGCTATTTTTTTGAACAGGCTAATATTTGTTTTTCTTCACTTTCTGTAAGCTAATAATACATTTAGCACATTTTTCTTCATGTTGTGATTCAGAATAGAATGTGCAGGGTGTCCAATTATTTGTGCGATTTAAATGAAAAGTTATTATAGGGATATGGAGCTTTACTCACTTTTTTCAACACACTGCTTTTATTTTGAACACTGATACGTTTTTGTCCAAGTTTATTTTGAAACTGTATGTTGCATATGACTTACCTCAGAAGTGCAAAGATAAAGCTCTGTACCTCAAACGCACAAATTGTTCATGTTCATCTTGTATTAGCAACAAATAGACCAGTCAAGTGTGATGACTGAGGTATATTTGCTTCCTCATAACAGTGACTGTACAGTCAGTAGGATTACAGAATGTGTTAATTGTTCTAAAGCAAATACTTACAATACAATACAGTCAATTAAAGGGCTACTTTGTTTCCTGTTGAAGCTCTGAGGAGCCACGATGATCTGACATGACTCGCTAAAGTAAAAAAATAAAATAATAATAAATAAAAGAGGTGAAAAAACTGTGGAAGATTTCTGAATAGGAACTCAGAGTTGAGGGAGGCATTTACTCCCCACCCCCCCCCCTTGTACGAAGGATTTAAGAGTAACAACCTTGTAATTGTGAGAAGGGACAGGAATGGGAAAGGAGGTAAGGAAAGATGGAAAAAAAAAAAAAGGTAAAAGATGGAAGGTAAGGATGAAAAGAAGGTAAAACTAAATAAGGAAGGCAGAGAAAAAAGGAAAAGAAAGAATGAAAGATAAAAGATAGAAGGAAAAAAGAAAGGGAGAAAGAGAAAGGAAAATCAAAAAAGAACAAGGGCAAAGGAAGAAGGAATAGAAGGAAGGGAAAGGCGTAAGAAAGGAAAGTAGGAAGCAATATAAAAATTAAAGAAGAAAGAATGAGAGGGACAGCAAAGAAGAAAGGAAGGAAAGTAGAGAAGGAAGCACAGAAGAAAATGAACGGTGAAGAAAGGCAAAGATGAAAAGAAGGAAAGCAGGGAAATAAGGAAAAGAACGAAGGAAGAGAAAGGATGAAAGGAGGAGGGATAAAAGGAAGGAATAAAAGTAAGTATAATACTACAGTATAAAAGAAAGAAAAGAAAAGCCTGCTGCTAGAGATCATTCCCTCTACAGTAAAATAAAGAACGCTGATCGCTGTTCATATCTCTAAGCAATTATTTTCAAACTGTTTCAGACATCAGGCGTTGTTCAGTCAACATGGAAGACACTAAACAGAGGATCTGACATTAGTATAAACTTCTGTAACAATCAAATTACAATCAATGTACCTTCACTAACACTTCATGCAAATTCCACTTTAAGGCTGATATAATATTCTAATAAAACACACACGCACACATACATACACACACAATGTGTTGTGATAATAAATCAGCTTAAATAAGCACATTTAATCAAAGATATACTAGAAACAAACATCACTGTGTGATGAATACGTTGTGAATGGAAGAAATGTTTTAAAAAGCACTACTTTGAGGATTACGGGCAAAACGTGTAAAGTTGTGTGAAATGTATTGCTCTGTCTTTACGTAGAAGAGGGAAATACAGGCTTGGTTATCATTAGGGGTTGCAGGAAATGTTTTATTTGTGGTTCATTTTTGTATTGAAAACTTATATTGTATTGGAAAATGCTAAGTAGCAGGATATTGAATCTAAACAAAATAACAATCCCACTTCTCTTGTATTATGTAAAGACAGAGTTACATAAAAGAAAAACCTCCAACCGTACACGTTTTGTCATCTACAAGCTCTTCATCCAATCCGGCACTGCTTTATAAAATATTTACACCTAGCTTATGAGTTTATGGATGCGTTAAAGACCCTACATATGTACCCTTTAAATAAAGTGTTAGCAAATCACGTATTAAATATCGCAGCCGAGTTTTTCAATACGGACAACAGCACCTTAACCTCTGGCACCAGCCATGTGATGGAGAGATTAATACGAGTGTGGGAATTATTTATTTTTTACGCCCTTTAAGTGATCACCTGTTGCTAAACCTCCTCAAGAGCACCAATAAATCCAGTCGAGGTCAAATACAAGTGTGTTTTTTTTGTTTTTTTGTTCGAGGCTTATGGGATTAATACACAGAGCAACCTGTAAGCATCGTCACGTCAATGTGATCTACAAAACCATTTGAATCCATCGCAGTCGCAAATCTTTTTTGAGTTAATGCTATGCGTACGTTCGATTATGCAAAATTGAATAGTGAAGTGTTATGAGCACCAGAGGAAATGTAATTCACAGCAGCTAGGTGTGGAATAAACCTGAAACATGGAAGTGAAAGTCACTGGTTTATGTGCGTTGTGTGCAAGTTATCGATCAGTACGCCCTCAGAAAATACTTTTAACCGAAGTACCCACGTGTGTCGTGGTGTTGGGGGGAGGGGAAAGCTCGTACATGCACATATTCGTGACGGAGAAAAACGATCCCCGAGGAATGCAAACAAAAAAATAATTGAGAATGTCGGAGTTTAAAAAAAAAAAAAAAAAGTCTTTAAGAACTAAGAACTACCTTTGTATAGGATCGCCTTGTTTGTGCCAGTGTTTGACTCAAAACCGTTTGGTAAAAAAAATAAAAAACAGCAAATAATAATAATAAACAAACCGTTGATATGGTACTTAAGGACCGTGTGTCATGCTCCCTGATTTATCTACTACTGTGTGTTTGTGTAACTATACAAAGAAAAGTTTGTTTTAAAAAATATATCATAAAGCGACCAAACATGTATAACAACCGTTCAAAACCAAAGTAAACATGTATATGTATACAGTATATATAAAGCAAAATAACGAAAACAAAAAAATAAAAACAAACATAAATTAAGCTACAGTTATAACTACAGCTCCTTCGTCCATCCGTCATCCCGACTTTCTGTTGTACAGAGAGAAGAAGGTGAGGATAGGAAATAAAAGGAGGAGGACAAGCACCAGATTAAGCAGAGCATGAATCTAGATTAGTGTCTATAGAGAGAGAGAGAGATTCGTTTTTCCTCTTTTCCTTTTTTTTCTTTCTAATCTTTTTCTCTGCCGTATTCCATCTTCTGTTATTTCGTTTTCTTCCTAGAAAACAGACGTTCACTTTTTCTTACGCTCCTGTGAACATCTGGGGCAGTACCTGGAATGGTGGAAAACGAACAAAAAAAAACAAACAAACAATTATTTTAAAAATTACATCATCAAATATATAGTTCAGCAGTACGCTTTTGGATCACGTGACTACTCACCATTTTCCCCTGGGCTTGGTGGTCAGGCCCACACAGGCAAAGTGAAACCACTCAATGGAGCACTGCAGAGACAAACACACACATCATCACACATGACCAGAGTCGGAGATCTACTAGAAAATTTTCCCTCAGTACAGCTTCAATCTGATTTGATATCTCAAGCAGTCATATCCACCAACTTTGAAGTATTAAAACTATTATCTAATAAACACTGAAATGTTGTGTAACCTGTGTTACAAGTGTATTCCTACTTTAAATGCCTCCTACAAAGTGATAATCTTTATAATAATTAAAAAAATTTCCCTGACAGCCATCGGCTTCACGCTTCAGTCCACTAGGTGGCAGTAATGCACCAATCAGCACATAATATCAAAAGAATAAGGCGTGTGCGTGGTGTTGGGGGGAAGGGAAAGCGTACATGCACATATTCGTGACGGAGAAAAACGATCCCAGAGGAATGCAAACAAAAAAAATTATCGAGAATGTCGGAGTTTCTAAGAACTACCTCAAAAGTCACCATACAGATTTGTTAATTTATAACAAATGTGACTACTAATCGCTATAAATGTGCAGAATGCTTGTTTATATTCCAGATAAATTAACCACTTTTGTTCATATGTTGTGTTGTGCTGTTTCTTTTTTTGTTAACATAAACAAGTCTTAGTATTGTGCAGTACAGAATGACGTTTCCTTTTTTTGGAACAGTAAATATGGTTAATAAAATCTGTAAATTTGCGTATTCCATCCCATATATTTTTATTTAAATAAATTTTTTTAAATTGAAAATTCTATCTTCAGTTTCATTGTATTCTGTAGCGCAATTTCTCTTTTATTGTAGTGAAATCTTTTTATCCTATTCGATCTTTTCATTTTAGGTCACGGACAGTCACTGCACATCATATCATGTGACAAATAAAATTTGAATTCAATAGCATCTCTTTTTCCCTTTTTTTTTTTTTTTTCAAGTTTTTTCAGCACAAAATATTATGACTGAATTTTTTTTTTTTAACCAACTATACTATACTGAGTTCTACATTTCTGCGATGTCATTCCCATATTCCAGTAGTGTTCAAATATACCCTTTACAAAAGTAATGATAACTTTCTTTGTACCTGATGTATCTGAAAACCCAAATGCACAGTTTGAAGTCTTGTAAGCAAATATAAATTATTTTTATTTATTTATTTTTTTTAAGTCATTGACCTATGCTGTGTTGTTGGCATGTATCTCTGTCGCTTTGGATTTTTAAGGGTTTAACGTTTGAGATATATAAATTTTTTAAATAAATACATACATTTTTTTTATATATACATCCATTTTTATATACACAACATCGAATTTATATATTCCATCTCATATTTTCATTTTTATTTTTTATTAGAAATTCTATCTTCAATTTCATTGTAATCTCTAGTGCAACTTCTATATATTTTATCTTTTCATTTTAGGACACACAGTCATTTCACTGCACATCAGACCATGTATGGTTGTATATGTGACAAATAAAATTAGAATTCCGAATTTTGAATTTAATAGCATCTCTTTTTCCCTTTTTTGGTGGTTTTTCAAGGTAAGACTCACATCAGTGTTGTCGCAGCCGATCATCTCTCCATAGGAGACCTGATGGCACAGACAGTACGTTGGCTCATTCGGGTCCACCGGCATGTCCAGCACGTCTGAGGGGTGAACATTGCCGAAATTCACAGCTGGAGAGGAGAACTCGGTCCTGCGAGAGGTAAAAATTCGACAAAAATTACATTTGAACAATGATCGTTCCCTAGATCACGAATGTGGCAAGAACAAAGGCTGATCATCTCACGTTTGCGTCAGCTTGACTTTCTTCTGGCTGCTCTTAGGACTGCAGTCTTCGTCCGAGTTCTTGACCTTTGACCTGGTGCGAGAGACCTTTTTCTCTTTAGGTCCACGAAGGTCACCTTTAAACATGAACATAATCATCAGCATCGTTGTTATAATTAAATAAACATCACTTCGTGCATTAGCTATTCAATTAGCAGGCAGGAGCTTCACGCATGATGAGAAGCGCTTACTCTTGTTTCCCTTACTAGAGGTAGAATCGTAGTCTGTGCTTTCTATCTGTTTCTCTTTGAGGTCCGCCTCAAACCGGGCCAAGTCTGTGTCCAGCCTCCGGATGTGTTTATCCACCTTAAAGGGGAATAAAACAAAAAACAAAGATTGACTTAATTACGCAGAATTAGTTAGTAACAATACAATAAGGCAAAAAAAACAAAACAAAAAAAAACAGCTTTGGTTATTAAACAGATTTAGGATTTTCAGACATGGAAAATACTGAAGATTTACAATAGATTTTAATATTAACATTTATTTATTCATTAACGAGCACGATTCTTAATCAGTAACTTCCCAAAGCAACGATAATTCCTTTACATGTCGGTATTTTGGCTGAAATAAAAACGCACGTTATAGCATATGCAATAAACGTTATAATAATCACCCTACACTAGGGCGTACAAGTACAACTTGAAATACCTGCAAGTTCTATGAGCGTCTCTTATTTTTCACCATGATGTGAAGTTATTTGAATGGATTTGAGCCAAATTCTACGCACATTAACAAAGAAGCAAAATAAATAGAAAGAATAGACTAAAAATCTTTTTCATATTTGTCCACTTGGATCTTTTGTTATATTTTACCCTACTTTTACTTTCCTTGATCTGCCGCTCACACACAAATATATATAGAAGCTGCATTATAAATGAAAAACAGTATTCTTCATTCTGGCTTACAGTATTAAATCTGACACTTTTCATTTCGCCTACATCTAGAGAATTTCAGGCTTTAGTAAGTAACCAGACTGTAACGTAGACTCTATGAATGGAAAACATCAATCAGTGTCAGGATTTAAACTGATTGTGTTTGTTTTGCATAATATTTCTCCCTAGGTCATGTAACTATTATCTTCTACATCACTAGAGGGTAAACTTGCAGTTAAAGCAATCTGACGTGAAGTACGCCCACTCACAAAAGTAAGTACACCCCTCTAATGTCAGCAAACACTATATGTTCTCAAGGGACAATACTATAGAAATTAAAATTAGATATACTTTAGAGTGTCAATATTTTGTGTGAGCACCATTGTTATCTAGGGTGTACTCATCTTTGTTGCCGGTTATTTCGACAATAAAGTCTGCACGTTGAGTTATTGTTAGAGGACAATAAATCTGTACAAAGTGGTGGCTGAATTGTGAGGGGTGTACTTACTTTTGTGAGATACTTTATACAGTACATATTTTTTTTGCAGACTGGTTTTGAATGGGGACAGAGACAAGAACATGGTGTTGGAAAGCTTTCGTTTTTAAAAATTTTTTATTCTGTTTTCTCATTAGTTGATTTTTACCGTGTTCGATGATGAGGTTCAAAATAATGTTTTTTAAAAAAAGTGATAAATTTGCAACCCTGGTAAAATTAATTAGGGATGATGGATATGACCATATCATGATACTGATAAATTTGTACGATACGGAGCTAACACTGCAAATCTGTTAAAAGTGTACAGTTATAAAGATTAAGTGCTTTCTTAAGTGGTTAGTTTCAATTCTGTTTATTCTTGGTAATCAGTAATAATTTTTTTTTTTACTAATTATCAGGATACACAGGTTATCTCAGAAATGAGTATGGTGACAATATTGACCATGCCCGTCTTAGCTACTCTACTGTGTGATTAACAGTGAGGTTTTACAAACTCAAACAGACCATCTCATACGTCTGCATGGCCAGCTGGACCTTGTCGTCTCCAAATTCTTTGCACTTCCCATATGACTGCTGGATCTGCCTCAGGAGAGAGAGTTTCTGCTCTGAGGTCAGGGTCCGGGCGTTCGCTGTGTAGTCACGAGCTAGGGAATCGATCTGGCTCTTCAGATCTAAAAATGAAGCAACATCAAAGACCCAAAAAAAAATAAAATAATTACAATATAATTAATAACATAAATAATAAAATGTACATATAATAATCCGGTAATTCTTTCTTAACACCGTGCCAGCTTCTATGGCTATATTCATGGCGAGAAGCATTTTTGTTATTCAATATTAAAACTAGATAAGATGTTTAAAATGTTTTTTTTCCTAAGAACTTTAAAATTACATTTGGATTTACTTGTTTAAAAACATTTAAAAAGTGTCAACAGAATAAAACAAGTTCCTTAAAGGAGTAAAAGAGTTACAGTCAAATAAAATATGTTTGATGGACAGTAGGTTTCTGCATGATAAACATTGGTGGTGGGTTTTCTCTTGACAGTAAAAATGTGTGTGTAGCCTTTGAGTGTCCTATCCTGAATCTTGTATAAGTCGCTTGATCCCAGCGATTTTTAAAAGGAAATGTATGTCTTGATCCAACATCGGGGTTTATTTCATATAGTTTATTATTTAAGCATTGGTCCCATTGTGATTGCCATTCATTTTTGATGTATTCATTCAAAATTGGTGAAGGGTATAGAGCATTTGATTGTTTTTTTTTGATAATGCAGTTTTGTCTGCTTTCTCATTACCTGGGATTCCTGAGTGTGCGGGTATCTACGTTAAAAACTACGTTAAAATTATTGACTTCTAAGAATGATAGCTTGGTTAGGATTTCCACGATTGTTGGATGATCTGTTTTTATATTTTTTTAACGCTTGGATACATGATTTTGAATCCGTTATTATAAGGTAATCATAATGATTGATGTGGTTTTAATGAATTTCAAAGCCATAAGCAGAGCATTTGCTTCTGCAGTAAAAATTTAACTTTGGTCTGGGATGCGTAAACCCTACTGAAGTAGATTTATTGTAAAGGCTGCTGCCACTTTATTTCCTGATTTCGATCCATCCGTGTATACTGGGGTACGCTGTGGTAATTTTCCTCTTATGTCCAGAAACTACTGGTGATATTTGTTCGGATGGGTTTTAGACTTTAGGGTTTTTTGAGATTCCATGGAGCAATTCTGCAAAAATGTCTCTGTTCTAAGATGTTCAAGTCAACTTTCAGGTTCTCTAAATGTTTTAATAAGTAAACCAAGTGGGAGGATATGGTTTGGTTTCTTTTCACAGATTATTGAATGTTGATTTGTGAAGACTGCTGGATTTTCCTTATTTGTTCTCAGTTTAATTGTATATTGTGGTGCCAATTTTAATCATATGTTTTCCAAGGAGGGTTCATTAGCTTTGACATACAGACTTTGGATTGGTGATGTACAGTGTCCAGAAAGCGTATATATGATTTCCTGGCAGAACCATAAATTATACTTCCATAATCCAGTTATGATCAAAGTTCTTTATACATTTATCAAAGATGAACTTTCTGCTCCCAATTTGGTTTTGGATAAAACCTTTAAAATATTCATGGCTTTTAAACTTCTTAAAAATAAAATGTTTCATGTGTGGAATAAAAGATAGTTTGCTGTCAAGGGTGACGCCAAGAAATTTAGGCTGAATCCCAATTCTATTTTCTACCCCTTGCCCCTTCCCCTTGTCCCTTGAAACGAAGTGGAAAGGGGAAGGGTTTAGTCTCTTTAATGACTTTAATGGAGATTCTGTCCATAAACAACTCCATTATACAGTGACCGAAGCTGACAAAAATGCATGCAGACGGTTTTTGTTTGTGAGAACTTGAAGCCATTATGCATTGACCAAGATTGTATTTTGTTTATCTTCTGTTGGATTTTCCGCTCAATAGTTATCATATTCTTGCTTCTGTAGCAAATGCAGATATCATCTACATATAGACTACAAAGAACACATCTTAATACTAAAAAGTGTTGCAGATAAAATGCTTCCTTGAGGTACTCCAAGTTCTTGTTTGTGCAGTTCTGATAATGTGTTTGCTACTTTGACTCTAAAAAATCTATCAAATAGGAAACTTTAAATAAAAATAGGTAAACGTCCTCTAAAATTCATTTGATACAAATCATTTAAAATTCCTTCTTTCCATGTTCAGGCATCATGAATATAGCCTTCAAGACACACCAGGTGGTCTGTAGTGCTTCGTCCTTTCCTGAATCCACACTGGGCATTGTTTATACGATGTTCGGATTCCAGTATCCAGACCAGGCAGTCATTGACCATCCACTCCATTGTTTTGCATAGACAACTGGTTAAAGCAATAGGGCAATAATTAGAAGGATCTTTATGGTCTTTCCCTGGCTTTGGGATAGGAATTATTTCTGCTTCATGCCAAGCAGATGAAATATTTCCTGAAATCCAGATTAGGGCTGCAACTAACGATTATTTTGATAATCGATTAGTTCGGCGATTATTTTTTTTTCGATTAATCGGATAAAAACTGAACGCTTCTTTAATTTGATGTTTTGCTTATAATTATATATAAAACCATAC